>VONZ01001354.1:0-161993 GCA_012976165.1 Labeo catla | reverse complement strand
TTTTAATGCCAAACGCTTGTCTTGTCTTATTCTGCCTGGCCTGTTTTTGTTCTGGTTCATGACAATTAGGGTATGTCGAAAAAAATCTCATGTTCTCCCTCGACTTCGAAATCGTCCTATATCGCTGTTTTACCTTTTTTGTTAAGAGTGTTCGATTTTCTTTGCGTGTTCACTTTGCAAAATCTGGGTTGGTACTTCTGCAGCGATGTAGGATGATTTTGAAATGATTTTTGAAGTTGAGGGAGAAAATACGATTGGAGTTTTTCAACATACCCTAACTGTCTTGAGTTCAGGGAGAGCAAGACAAGACGAGCGTTTGAGATAAAAAGTATTAAAATTGTATTTTTTAAAATGAAAATAACCAATGATTTCGCTAGATAAGACCCTTCTTCCTCGGCTGGGATCATTTACAACCACATTTTTGATCGTTTGAAGCCTCATTTAAACTGCATTTTGGGAGTTCAAACTCGGGGCACCATAGCAGTCCATTATATGGAGAAAAATCCTGAAATGTTTTCATGTTTAAAAAACATAATTTCTTTACAACTGAAGAAAGAAAGACACAAACATCTTGGATGACAAGGGGGTGAGTACATTATCTGTAAATTATTGTTCTGGATGTGGACTTCTCCTTTAAGGTAGAGGAATGGATGATAATAGTTATTCTTTTAAACTAGTTCTTTTCAGTGAATCGTTAACTAAATTGGACTCGGTTAGAGCAGTTAAAGCGATAATTTGAAAATTCATTTGCTAGATGAAAATTAATTTGCTAACCCTTATGTTGTTCTAAACCTGTTTGACTTTTCTTTCTTTTGCAAAACAGAAATAATCTGAAGAACCACACAGTACCACCGATTATTTAAAATATCTTTTTTGTGTTACACAGAAGAAAGAAATGCATATATTGCCATGATAAGAGTAAGTAATGAGTGAGATTCATTTTTGGGTGACGTAGTCTTAAATCTGGTTCTATAAATCTAGAAATAGTAATGTCTGCTTTTGAAAGTGCTTCTTGGAAATACACAAATCAGACTGAGCGATTTAGAAACAAGCTGTTTTCAAGATAACGTTTCAAGGTCTCGATTCCAATTTTGGGTTGCAACCCATCAGTTGAAAGCAGCTGATTTAAAGATCAGTTTAGTGAGATATTAGAAGTACTGTACCTTTCATGGCTTACTATGTGGCACAAAGCTTTCATCATCATCTCTTTTTATGGTTAAGTATTTGCTTTCATCAGATGTGGCCCTAAATGGTAGTGATCTCCTGCTGTGTTGTGGAGAGATTTATCTGTAATTACCCACTGCTCTTGCCTGCATTGGTCCTCAGCCCTCGTGATTCATCTGCATATCTGCTCACTGGAGGATGCTGTTTTTTCACTGACCGATTTATCTGCTTTTGTTTTCAAAGAAATACAGGGCAAGCATCTGCCAGCCTAGTGGACTTTGAGTGCCCCAAATGCTCTCAGACTCGCTGGCATCACAGAAAAATGTTCACGGCGTGCAATCTCTGAAGATAAGCACAACGTGTGGCTTGACAAACCCAAGCCCACACACTTGACGTGGTTAGATAATGGTGTGCGTACTGAGGCAGAGTACATGAAAGCTGCATGCGGTTCAGCCGTTGTGTGTGTGGGTTTACTTGTCTGTACTGTCATTTGGGGACAAAATTGTCTCCAGACGTTAGCCTAAATCGTCCTGAAAAAAAAGGAATTTCTAAATTAAATCCTTAAAAAGGATTCCTAAATACAGTAACTAAAATTGTAATATATAAAAATATATTCTAATATACATTGTGCATGTATAAAAATTCAATTCAATTCAATTCAATTCAAATTTATTTGTATAGCGCTTTTCACGATACATATCGTTGCAAAGCAGCTTTACACCAAATTGACATTTTTACAATACATGTAGTAGTAGCTTGATGTACATATGTCAGAGATGTGTGGTAAAGATCAAGTAATGATGTAATCAAACAGACAAAGAACACTATAAATTAGTAGCAGAATTCGGTAGTGCTGTATGTTTTCAGGGTTGGTATCATCTGAAGTCCTCTGAGGGGTTGGCATCATCTTTCCTTAAGTGTTCTGGATCAAGACTGGAGCTTGTGAATTCCTAGTTACCATGGGATGTCAATCCCATGGCAGGAACAGAGAACAAATAGGAACATAATTAGCGTAGCTGCTGTTCAAACTAAGAAAAGAAAGATTTGTTAACCAGAGCTAAAAGATTGATAATGAACATTTGATCAGATATAGCTGCAGAAAAAGTTTGAGAGATGCATTATTTGAATGCTTGGCTAAAAAGATGTGTCTTTAATCTAGATTTAAACAGAGAGAGTGTGTCTGAACCCCGAACGTTATCAGGAAGGCTGTTCCAGAGTTTGGGTGCCAAGTGTGAAAAAGCTCTACCTCCTTTAGTGGACTTTGCTATCCTAGGTACTACCAACAGTCCAGAGTTTTGTGACCTTAGGGAGCGTGATGGATTGTAGCGTGGTAGAAGACTAGTTAGGTACGCAGGAGCTAAACAGTTAAGTGCCTTATAGGTAAGAAGTGCTATTTTGTAGCTGATGCGGAACCTAATAGGTAGCCAGTGCAGAGACTTTAAAATTGGGGTAATATGATCATATTTTCTTGACCTGGTAAGGACTCTAGCAGCTGCATTTTGGACTATCTGTAGCTTGTTTAGTGAAGATGCAGGACAACCACCTAATAGTGCATTACAATAGTCCAGTCTAGAGCTCATGAATGCATGAACTAGCTTTTCTGCATCAGAAACAGGTAACATGTTTCGCAGCTTGGCAATGTTTCTAAGATGGAAGAATGCTGTTTTTGTAACATGAGAAATATGATTTTCAAAAGACAAGTTGCTGTCTAATATAACACCCAGGCTTTTGACTGTAGTGGAAGTAACAGTACATCCGTCTAGTTGTAAATTGTAAGTCAAAAGATTCTGTGTATTGTTTTTAGGTCCAATAAGTAATATCTCTGTCTTATCTGAATTTAATAGCAGAAAATTGTTGGTCATCCAATCTTTTACATTTTTAACGCACTCTGTTAACTTTGATAATTCAGGAGTTTCATCTGGTCTTGTTGAGATATATAGTTGAGTATCATCAGCATAACAATGGAAACTAATCCTGTGTTTTCTAATAATATTACCAAGGGGCAGCATGTATATTGAAAATAGTAGAGGACCTAGAACAGATCCTTGTGGCACTCCATACTTTACTGGTGATAACTGAGATGACTCCCCATTCAAATAAACAAAGTGGTAGCGATCAGACAGGTAGGATCTAAACCATTTTAAAGCCTGCCCTTGGATACCTGCATAATTTTGTAGTCGATCTATTAGTATGTCATGATCTATAGTGTCGAACGCAGCACTAAGATCAAGTAAAACTAGCAGTGAGATGCAGCCTTGGTCTGACGCAAGAAGCAAGTCATTAGTGATTTTAACAAGTGCAGTTTCTGTGCTGTGATGGGGCCTGAAGCCTGACTGAAATTCTTCATAGATATCATTTTTTTGCAAGAATGAGCACAGTTGAACAGATATAACTTTCTCTAAAATTTTAGACATAAATGGAAGATTAGAAATGGGTCTGTAATTTGCCAGTTCACTAGGGTCTAGTTGTGGTTTCTTAATAAGAGGCTTAATAACCGCCAGCTTGAATGGTTTAGGGGTGACCTAAAGATAACGATGAGTTGATAATATTGAGAAGCGGTTCTTCTGCCACAGGTAACAATTCTTTTAGTAATTTAGTGGGTACGGGATCTAATAGGCATGTTGTTGGTTTAGACACAGTGATGAGTTTATTTAACTCTTCCTGTCCTATAGCGGTAAAGTACTGCAGTTTTTCTTGGGGTGCGGCGAAAGAAGTTGACATATTAGATGCAGTATAATCTACATTGGTTATTGTATTTCTGATGTTATCTATTTTATCAGTGAAGAAATTCATAAAGTCATTACTATTAAACTGTAAAGGAATATTTAGATCAGGTGGTGTCTGGTTATTTGTTAATCTAGCCACTGTGCTAAATAAAAACCTAGGATTGTTTTGGTTATTTTCTATGAGTTCGCGGAAATGCTCAGCCCTAGCAGCTTTTAAAGCCTGTCTATATCTGGACATACAGTTTTTCCATGCAATTCTAAAAACTTCCAAGTTAGGTTTTCTCCATTTGCGCTCAAGATTGCGAGTTTCTTTTTTGAGGGAATGGGTATTACTGTTGTACCATGGTGCAATACGTTTTTCTCTAACTTTTTTCAATTTGATGGGGGCAACAGCTTCTAACGTATCGGAGAAGATGGTGCCCATATTGCTAGTCATTTTGTCTAGATCCTGTGTATTAAGGGGTACACAGAGCAGTAGGCACAGAAATAATTTCCGTGGGCATTCATGCTAAACCGAGTGCTTGAGTAAGAAATTCTAATGTGTCTCTGGACCTTTTCATATTGTGCTGTTTTTCATCTCATCCTCAAGCGGTTGTATCCAAAATAGCCTGTCTGAGACTGATTCATTTCATTCTGATATATCAAGTTTAAGATCAGTATACATTTTCAGTTTTATCTGACTATATATACTTTTATAGTTGGGAAGTATAATTATAACATTTTCTAAGTTGATCTACGGTCTTCATGTGTCTGAATGAGTATGCAAAATCTTTTGGAGGGCAAAATGTTGTCTGCATAAATGAGTAGTGATGAAGAGCTTCCGTCGTCTTCTGTGAATTAGACATGCAATTTTACATTAAAAAAGTCAAAGATAATTTTAAATATCATCAATTGATTTAAAATTAAATATTAAATTATTTCAAAATGGATACATTTATACGTGACTTGAAAATTAAATATTTGACCTTAGGTTGAAGTGTGCTGGCAGCTATGAAAGAGGAACTGTGCTATCATCTGCTGGGGAAATGGTCCCGTCCTGCACCCTGGCATCTCTCTCCATCCAACCATTGGTATCGCTGAGTCGGCAGCATGAAGGAAGCAAACCAGCTGGCCACGGGGTATAATGTTTTCCAAAGTGAAGTGATTGCCTGACTACAGATTCTGTAAACGCCCAAAACCAATTGGATACCAACATGGTATCCAAATGGGACCCAAAACTATATATACCAACATTCTTCTAAAATCTTCTTTTGTATTCCACATCAGACCCTTGTGACCCACCAGTTGAGATGCGCTGAACTAGATAACACAGCAACACATGCATGAGTGTGTTTTGACTCATAAAAGTCTTTGTGCATCAGTTCTGTTTAAATATTCAGACTGCGTTGCAGTATTAATCCGAATAGTTTGATGGTCCAGTGGTCCTAATGCGTGTTAGAGAATGAGAAGATGGAAAGAGGTGAGGCGAGGATGAATCACAGGGGCTTTGATGTCATCCAGAGCATATGCAACTCCTGTCACTTGACTCGCCTCAGTGCACATCGCCTTATGTAACATTGGTCACATGACTTTTTCTGGCCATGGAGGTCTATGATCTAGTGTGATGGTCAGTAGTGAAGGCATTGTGCTGGCCAGGGTTATACGCTTAAAAAAGTCATTAAGTCATTAAGTGAACAGATACTGTATGCAGATCTAGAAATACTAATGGCTATGCTGGTCCACCAGCTAGACCAGAACCAATTCTGAGCTGGTCTAAGCTGGTCTTTTTAAGCAGGGACCATTCGCAATAGTTGCTTCATCCTGTGTTACTTAAAATAAAAGAATGACACATCTTGTGCACCTTTCATCCACTTTTCGTCCCCTACAGCACTAGATACATCTATCACAGCAAAAATGAATAACCATGAACTGGCAGAAGTGATGATATCATACATTTAGACACAATGGATGTCTTAGTGTACCTTTAAGGAGATGCCATAAATAGAATCAGATTCTCTTTGATGAGGCATCTCTGTTGGGATGCGTGTGTGTGCTCATGTTTTGGCATCTGGGCTTGACCGAACTGCCGTATCTCTAGTCTTTGTTCTTCCTTCAGCACTCTGTCTTTGTTTGGGTCCCTTGTTTAAGGTTCTTTGAATTTTTGCCAATATAACAGATTAATTGTCTTTGTTTGTAAGCATCATCAAGCATCTTTAACACACACTTCTTAAAGTTGTGAGTTTGGAGTGCTTAAGTACGTAATTTCTGGGCTAGCAGCACAAAATGGATTTGCAATCTGTTCAGAGGTTTAGAATTGCAATCTGTTCAACATGTCTGCAGCCAGACAGAACTAGATCAGAGACAGTTCAAAGAAGAGGAGATAGACCACTCATTAAAAAAAAATGCCTTAACATGGTGGCTGTAGGAATGAATGTAACCCTTTTGTGTGAGACTTAAATTTATCTGCAGCATCCTTAAATGTATATATATTTTTAAATATTTCAAATAGGGCTGCCCCCTAATAATCGACTAACCATTAGTCAACGAGAAGAGGCTTGGTCAACCAAAATTTTATTAGTCGCTTACTCGCTGAAAAAAATTCATAGGAAGTGGCGAAGTCACGCAGTCCATGACGGTCAGATCTTTAACTGCTGGTCTGTGTGGTAATATGGTGGCCACTGGTGCGGTCACTTGCTCTTAAAATACTCCGCCATTTCTGGTCATACAGATAAAAGTAGAAGACTTTTACATTTATTTGTGTGCACTCAGAATCACAATGAAACATTGTGCTTTTATAAAATAATGAAAGCAAACAGGGTCTCTGTAAACTTGAGTGCAAAACTTCAAAACTCTGTGTTTACCTTACAGACATGAAAACTATATCTATAGAGAGTGAAATATCTACTTTAAAATAGAAAACAAATACTTTTAGATTATGTAATCTGTATGAAACATACATACAGGCACATTCACTACTTACAACTTCTCATCCACTATGCTGACTTCATCTCTTAAACTGTAAAACAAAGAAAGCACAAGTTTATCAATAAATTATTAAAAAGTTAATGTTGCTGTTTTTCCCTGACACATTCATAATTATTATATCTGCCGGAGCGCTGTGACAAGCTTTTCTGCATGCGCTTGAGGGCTTGTTGGGCTAACACTCATTATATGATTTATATGGTTTATTAACAAACATGCAACTAATAGTGGACTAATGCTTAAAATGAACGATTACTAGTCGACCAGAAAAATCTTTAGTCGAGGGCAGCCCTAATTTCAAATAAATGCTTTTACTTTTGAACTTTTTATTTGTCAAAGAATCCTGAAACTATTTTTTTCACAAAAATATTTAGCAGCACAACTGTTTTCAACATCAATAAGAAGCTCCAAATCAGCCTGTTAGAATGATTTTAAAAGATAATTTGACACTTAGGACTGCTAAAATTTCAGCTTTGCGTTAAATAATTTTAAAATATATTAAAAAAGAAAATATTTTTTTTTTAATTGTAATAATGTTTCACAATATTACTGATTTTACAGTGTTTTAATCAAATAAATGCAGCCTTAGTAATGATTAGAGACTGCTTTCAAAAACATTTTTAAAAGTCTCACCGACCCCAAATGTTTGAAACGAAGTGTGTACATATGCATGATTTGAAATACATTATTGAAATATACTGGTAATTTTAACAAACAGTATTGAAGAGCTCTTCAATTGAGATTGAGATTCTTCGACCAAATCGACCATGTCTTTAACTTCTTTTCTGTCTCTTGACCATTATTTTCATCTTTTATTGAGCCTTATTGCCTGTATTTTTTTTTTTTATTTTAGCCTGGTGCTTGTTAATGTATTTGGTTTTGGTGGAATAGATCTGCTACACTGCTGCTGCTTTTGGTTATTGCTGATGTTGTTGATTATAGCTGCTGTTGCTGCAAAGCAAGTACAGGAACTTGCTACTGCCAATACATACACCGATACACTGCTATGAGTATTTAAGGCATATTGCTGCTGTGCAAATAGCATATAAAATAACCTGTCCCAGATCCATACAGGTGGAGCTAGGGAGGTGGAGGGTTTCAGAGGTGCGAAATGCAGTATGCATTGCATTTCAAATGCATTGGCTACGTATGCACCAGGAACTAATCAGCTTGTGCCAGTTAGTTTAACGCTGTGAATATCATCAGTTTGCATTAACAACCAAACCGCCTGCGCCATCTAGAGTTTCATGACAGAGCTTGGTATTTACTCTTGTAAACTATAGTTCTGTACTATAGTTCTGTATCTGTCAGATACTTGTACAGTGTTCTGTTTGTCCATCTTCTTTCATTTTTGCTCCCGATTAGGTTTAATTCAGTACAGTTTCTGTGCTGATGGGTGATTGAGAAATAGTGTGTATTTTACAGCTCTTGTGATGGTAACAACATCAGACCGCTTCAGCCGAGAGGAGGACTCAGCAAGGCAACCCAGCGCAGGAAAGACAGACATGGGCATCATCTGTCAAACTGTGTCAGGGGATACACTGATGTTATTTTTCCTGACAGATGTAAGACCTTTTATGTAATATGCTGTAATATAATATGACACATTAAGTAATACCACATTCTTTATTATAGTCATTTATAAGGGATTTAAGTAAATTAGGGAACATATTTGACTGAGACATAAAATACGATGTATACAATAATTTAAATTAATTCAAACAATTCAAATTTTAAGGGTGATGACAGTTAATCACTTATTTTAAAGGGGTCTGAGATGATGTAGAATTTGTGCTTGGCTCAGTGAATTTGTAAGCATAGGAAGTGCATTAATGTACTGTTTTTGCTTAGGAATTTATACAGATTATGTCTGTTTAAGTAATTAACCCGCATATTCGGTAGATTTTGACATTCCTTTAATGGCATGTATAATAAAAGCTGGTGTTGGAGTAAAAAACAGGGTTGTATCTAATTCTGGAAGACTGTATTGTAGTGATAAAGATAATACTAGTGGATGGATTATAAGATTTGTTGATATATTCTTATGGGACACAACTGCAGGGTTAATGAACCTTCAAGGCGTCTGTTAGCTTTGAGCACAATCTTTTGATTAGAAGATCAAAGCACATGTTGCTCTTGCATTCATTGCGTCTCTTGCTCTTAATAAAGTCCCATTTTGGTTTAAGACAGACTCCTCCATGCCTCATATCCCCTCATCCATTTGTTAGTAGTTCCCTGCCATTCAGAGAAAATAAACGACTGTTTATGTTCAGCTTTGATGTAGAAATTCTCTATTTCTCTCTAAAATTGTTTGAGAAATAAAAATAGAGACAAGCATGAGACAGTTGTTTGACCTACACTGTAAACAATATTGATATCATAGCTCAAGATCATTTTTTTCTTGGAAAAACTTAATGAGAAATGTTCCTCTTGCAGACTTGCATACTTGGGACATTTTGAACATTTAAGAAGCAGGATTCTTAAAGTATAAAATCACTCTTCATTTAATCTCATTGCTGTGTACGTAAAGAAATACATACCTCTTTCGGATTTGTCTTTCTCTCTTTTTTCTTTCTTTTTTTATTCCCTCTAATATATATTTGACCAAGATATTCCTATTTCTGACTCTGAGATGTCAACTTCAGTCATTTTGTCTTTGATCTGGTCCTGTTTCCTTCAATGCTTCCATCAGCCTGTGCATCATTTCTCATTTTTACGAACACTGTGAAGGCAGCATTAGACCTGTTTACTGCACTCTTATTCCCGACTGGGGTTCACTGATAAGTGTCACATCTGCCTTGTCGCCTGTTTGTGATAATGTATGAAGTGTCTAAAAGGAAATATAACTCTGTATTCATAATTTCAGGTTCCTCAGAATGCAAGCTGGGAAGTGTGCTTTAATGCCTTGCCATTTATATTATGGTGGAATTATTATTATTTTACTTGTCGTTAATTGTTCTATATATTTGTTTGAGATCTTGTACGTTTTTGGAAGAAATCTCTTATGCTTACCAGGTCATTTGTTTGATTAAAATACAGTAAAAACAGTGATGTTGAAATAATATTTCAATTAAAAATTATGTTTTTTTATTTTTATATATATATTCAGATGTAATTTATTCCTTTAGTGGCAAAGCTGAATGTCACATGATCCTTCAGAAATCATTCTAATAAACTACCAGTCAAACAGTAAGATTTCTCTTTTGCTCACCAAACCTGCATTTATTTGATCCAAAGTACAGCAAAAACAGTAAAAAAAAATTATATTTTTACTATTTAAAATAACAGTTTTCTATTTAAATGTAATTTATTCCTGTGATTTCAAAGCTGAATTCTTAGCATTGTTACTCCAGGCACATGATCCTTCAGAAATCATTCTAATATTCTGATTTGCTTCTCAAAAACATTTATTATTATTATGTTTTTTTTCAGGTTTATTTTATGAATAGAAAGTTCAGAAAAACAGCATTTATTTGAAACAGAAATCTTATAAATGTCTTATAAAACATTATAAATGTCTTTATCATCACTTTTGATCAATTTAAAGCATCCTTGCTAAATAAAAGTATTCATTTCTATAATTTCCAAAAAAAAAAAAAAAACTATTATACTGTCTCCAAGCTTTTGAATGGTCAAATCTTTGGATCTTTCTGTTCATCAAAGAATCCTCAACTGTTTTAAATATTGATAATAAAAATAATAAATGTTTCTTAAACAGCATATCAGCATATTAGCATGATTTCTGAAGAATCATGTGACACTGAAGACTGGAGGAATGATGCTATAAATTTAGCTTTGATCACAGGAATAAATTACATTGTAAAATATATTCAATTAGAAAGTAGTTATTTTAAATAGTAAAAATATTCACAATATTACTGCTTTTGCTGTACTTTGGATCAAATAAATGCAAGCTTGGTAAGCAGAAGTGACTTAAAAATAACATTAAAAATCACATTAAATAACATTTAATAACATTTAATAACATTACAAATTAAATAACATTAAAAATCTTACTGTTCAAAAACTTTTGACTGGCAGTGTATGCTGATTTGCTGCGCAATAAACATTTCTTATTATTGTGTTGCTTAATACTATTGTGAAAACTGTGAACATTTCAGTGTTCTATGCTGAATGAAAAGTTCAAGATCTGAATCTCACGTGACATTATAAATCTCTTCTGTTTGTAAATAAAAGTATTAAAAACCTACTGACCCCAAACGTATAATATATACGAGTATAATAACTACAGCACTAAATGTAATAATCAGAAATGGTCTGTTTTAATTCTGTGATGGAACAAGAAATATAGCAGTGATACATAACTAAATATCCTTTTAACTTACCCTTCATTTAAACTCCCAAGCCCATAAACCCATTCATGCTTATGACATTCTCCTTGATAATGTGTCATTGCACTATTACTGCTGCTTCTATTTTAAGGCTTTCTGTGCTGTTAGGGTTTACATAATAACATTTTTTCCATCCCTTTAACGTGAAATATTATTTAAACTCTCAGCTTCTGCTTGATGCACTGCACTGAATAGTTATTTTAATGCAGCCTAAACCCATTCAGATAAAATAATAAAATTACTATGTGCGTAAAACAAATGTGTGTCATTATGGACAAGCAAGAGCAAAGTAAAGGCTATTCCTCCCACACATCCTTTGTTTGGTGTAGCACACATCCACTCTGAATCATCTAGATACGATTTAGGATTCTTGGGTTGTTTTACATAAGGTGTCTTTGTGTAAATGCCAGTAATTTGATATTCGTATTCACAATATTTGTGCAGGGTTCCGCCGATTCCTACACTAGCAGACCATCCGACTCAGATGTCTCTTTGGATGAGGAGCAGGGCGGCCGGCAGGAGAAAGAACAGCAGGCCACCGTTCAGCTGGAGAGGGCAAAGGTCAGATTGTCTTAAGCAGAGCTACCTGTTGTGTACCCTGTGCCATTAATATAGAACATACTGATATACTATTCTTTAATATGTGCTTTAAATCTGTCTCAGGCCAAAGCAGTAGCCTTTGCCGTGAGGACGAACGTTAGCTACTGTGGTGCGCTGGATGAAGATGTTCCTGTCGCTGGCACTGCCATTTCCTTTGATGCGAAAGACTTCCTTCACATCAAGGAGGTTAAGAGGGCATTTATTTAATGAGAGCCTGTCTAGCTGTATCCATTTATAAATGGACTTTAAACAAATTCCTTTGTCCTTTGTGTATCTCCACAGAAGTACAACAATGACTGGTGGATTGGGCGACTGGTGAAGGAAGGTTGTGATATCGGCTTCATTCCCAGTCCCTTGAAACTAGAGAACATTCGCCTACAGCAGGAGCAAAAAAGAGGCCGCTTCCATGGGTGAGACTGCTTTAAAGGAAAATATGATTAATGAGTGTTATGCCGAACCTTAAACACACAATACACAGACATATAAATCTGCCTTCCATTTCATTACTGACAAGCCTTTGGTAGATTTCCACTGTGCGAATTTCAAAAGCCAAATTTCAGGATGATTACAAATGCCCTTGTACTTTTTCATTGCAGCATTGTTCTATTTAGAACACAGGACTGGTGATTATTCATGGGACAACTAATTTTGGAATCAGCGTAATGTCCTTTCATATACTGAGCATGATCGGTCATGTTGTAGGTGTTTATTGATAGAAATGACACAGACACTTTGAATGAGATGCTGCATTCTCTCTCAACAGCAGTGTTGAGTCACGCAGTAGTCATACCTCATCACTCTCTCAGATAAAATATTTGGGTTTGAAGGACAAATGCATTTGTACTTTATTGCTGTCCTTTCCTTAACAAAGGAAAAACGTAGTATGTCTAAAATAGTGATCCACATACAGAATCTGCAAAATGTGAATTATTTTACTAACATAAGAGGGGTCATACAAAATGCATGTTATTTTTTTATTTAGTACTGACCTAAATAAATAAATATTTCACATGAAATACGTTTACATATAGTCCACAAGAGAAAATAATAGTTGAATTTATAAAAATAACCCCGTTCAAAAGTTTACATACACTTGATTCTGTGTTGTTACCTGAATGATCCACAGCTTTTTTTTTTAATGATTATTGTTTATGAGTCATGAGTGTTTGTCCTGAACATTTAAACTACCTGATGTAGAAATTATTTAGGTCCCACAAATTCTTTGGTTCTTTTTGTCTGTTTTAACCCTTTCCAACAATGGCTGTATGATTTTGAGATCCAACTTTTCTGACTGAGGACAACTGAGGGACTCATATGCAACTATTACAGGAGTTTCAAACACTCACTGATGCTCCATAAGGAAACACAATGCATTGAGAGCTGAAATTTTTGAATTTGAAGATCAGGAAAAAATGAAGTTATTTTGTCTTCTGGGAAACATGTAAGTATCTTCTGTAGCTTTTGAAGGGCAGTACTAAATGAAAAAAAATATGATATTTATGCAAAATAAGAAAAATGTTCATATCTTCATTCTGTTCAAAAGTTTATAACCCCAGCTTTTAATGCATCGTTTTTCAAGCATTCGTGAGCTTTGAACCTTCTTTAATAGTTGCATATGAGTCTCTCAGTTGTTCTCAGTGTAGTAGGATGGATTTCAAAATCATAGAGTCATTGTTGGTAAGGGTTAAAATACACAAAAAAAAAACAAAAGAATTTATGGGACATGAGAGATTTTTCTGAAGAACGGCTGGCAGTTTAACTGTTCAGGACAAACAAGGACTCTTGGACAACTATCACTAAAAAAAACCCAGCTGTGGATCATTCAGGTAACACAGTATTAAGAATCAAGTGTATGTAAACTTTTGAAAGTTTTAGTCATTTTGATAAATTCAACTATTATTGTCTCTTGTGGATGTATATGTAAATGTCTATCATGTGAAATACCTTATTTAGGTCAGTACTAAATAAAAATAACATTTTTGGCATTTTGTATGATTCCTCTTAAAATATTCTACAAGGTGTATGTAAGCTTTTGAGCTCAACTGTAGAGACTTTAAGACATTGATGTATTACTTACCTTAAATACAATAACACAGATGAATAGAGTGTTGACATTATAGCATATTCTAGCTCCTAACATCTTAACTTCATAACTGGACTCTAATTAGACATGAATGTAATGAGCTCTTTTTTTTTTTTTTGAAAACTATTTAATTAACAGTCCTTAATTACCACCATTCCCTATCTTTATTCCGCTCCTGTAGGAAGTCTAGTGGGAACTCCTCTTCCAGTCTGGGTGAAATGGTGTCAGGAACCTTCAAGCCCAACCCGGCTTCTGCAGGTCAGCTTCAGTCTTCAGACTTAGTGATGGGTTCCAGTCCACTTCAAATTTACGAGCTGGTTTTATAAAATGTTCAGAAATGTTTAATTCTTTCTAAATTGACACTTAATACAGTATCTTAATACAGTACAATTTATTATTTTGTTTCATTTTATTTTAAACTAGAGAAAATATGCATCAAATTTTTATGTATTTGTTTTTGTGGCTCGTTTTAATCTACTAAAATTCCTCTTTTCCATCATCACAGGTAAACAGAAACAGAAAGTGGCCGAGCACATTCCTCCATATGATGTGGTCCCTTCCATGAGGCCGGTGGTCTTAGTTGGCCCATCACTTAAAGGATATGAGGTAGGCCTCCCCCAATCCCTGTGGTGTGTGCGTGTGTATATTTAGACGTGGTAACCAGGGCATCACTTCTTAAGCAGCGAGCAAGAGGGGATGTCGGTTTGTCACTGAATAGCAGTCATCATCTCCAAGCAGAGTTGCCAAGGCAACAACCTTCTGGGTACAACATGCCAGTCTCAAAAATGGAGCATGGTTTGAAATTAGAATCAGAGGAAAAAAACATAACCACCATCCTTGAAATCAGCGTGACAAGTGTGTTAGCATGCACCGTCTGAATATTAGATCTCCAGTCATACACCTTGTGTATATCATGATTGATCCATGAAACATAAACAGCTGTGTTTGATCATTTAAAGGAACCGTATGTAGGATTGTGGCCAAAAGTGGTACTGCAATCACTTTCAAAATACTGTAGAACGGCGTATCCCCTCCCCCTCCCCCCTGACTCGAGGTTGCCAGCTAAGCTGCAGGATTCCGCAGGAACGTAGGCTGCTACAAGGAGCTTCCAATGGCAAGTGACGAGTCCTACACAATAAGTTTTTTTTTCTTCTGTTACTTATGTTTATGCTTCACGAGAGATGTTTTGCGAAGTAATTATGTGTCGCAAAAATTTACTAAAGGCGATTAGCCAAATATTTCGTAAAGATGTACTGTAATACCACATTTCAGTCGGAACATATATTGTTTTCATACCGTGCTAGTGGTGCGATATAAAGCTTTTTATGAACGCATTTAGCACGGGCGACCGTGGAAAATCCACTGTGTACGAACATAGATGAATCTTACCTGTCCAGGAGAAAATTAGCAACGTTGGCATCTGTCTTAAAATTCTTCTCCGTTTTCAGCCGTCTCCATCTGTCAAAGGCATCTCCTATACAAATCCTTGTTTTATTTCGGACTTTGTCACGACGTACTTCGGATTCATAACGAGGTCTTTTAGGTTTCGTAACTTTATACATGTTTTATCCGACACGTTCGTAGCTGCAGCTGTAACTAGAGCAGAGCTGCCAACCCGGATGACGAAACTCTACTGACTTCGTGATTGGTAGATAGCTGGAGGGTGGCGCCTCAGACCAAAACACAACATGACAACATCAACATCAGTTGAGGGCTGCAACTTTCACTTTTAAATGACAATATCCTGGCCGGACCACTGTTGTCAGTGATATAAGTATTCGAAATGAACATGATTTCTTAATGTCTAGTGACATGTCAGGGCCATTTTATGATTAACTGAAATAAATTTCTTACATACGGTTCCTTTAAGCTCATTATTTATATGTCATCTGCACCTTTACGAACATTATTTGAAAGAATAGTTCACCCAAGAATAGTGTTTCTTCATTGGAATAGATTTGGAGAAAGGTAGCATTACATCACTTGCTCACCAATGGATCCTCTGCTGTGAATGGGTGCCGCCAGAATACCAGAGTTCAAACAGCTGGTAAAAGCATCACAATAATCCAGAAGTAACCCACATGAATCCAATCTATGAATTAATGTCTTATGAAGCAAAAACCTGCATGTTTGTAATAAATAATTACATAAAGACATTTTTAACATTAACTAAAATATGATTCATCTCCAGTGAAAAGTAATTTTGTCTAAATCAGGAGAGAAATATGCACAGATCAAGCATCATTTGGAAGCGAAAACAGTCCAAATCAGTTATAAACAAATAAATTTGTGGATTTTGATGTGAGAGGACAACAGGAGGAAGCATTATTATGGATTATGGACTCATGTTTTGTGTACCTTATTGATAGATTTGTTTTTTACAAACATGCAGCTTTTCACTTCACAAGACATTAAATGATGGACTGGAGCCATATGGATTGCTTGTTGAATATTGTGATTTATTTATTAGCTGTTTGGAATCTCGTTCTGACGGCACCCATTCAGTGCAGATGATCAATTGGTGAGCAAGTGATGCAATGGTACATTTCTCCAAAACTCCAAAACAAGTTCTATATCTTGAATGGTATGGAAATTTTCATCTGCTCTCAATTATTATTTCCTGGGTAGACACTGTTGAAGTAAAGTAGATATTTTCAGTGTTTTCTCAATAATTCTTTCAAATAAAAAATCTTGTTTTTGCTCATACTTGTATTTACTCTCCTGTCCTAATGGGTTTGAACACAGGTGACAGATATGATGCAGAAAGCACTCTTTGATTTCCTGAAACACAGGTTTGAAGGCAGGTGAGGGACAGCTTTTAACATGTTGTGGATTTTGAATACCTTTCCTGCCCATGTGGTAGATTTCATTACATTTCCTAATTTCAGGATATCAATCACAAGAGTAACTGCAGACATCTCTTTGGCCAAGAGATCTGTGCTGAATAACCCTAGTAAGAGAGCCATCATTGAGAGATCCAACACCAGATCCAACTTGGGTATGTCAGCTCATGTTTAATTGCCACTGAGCATTTCTAACTAAATGCAAGGTATTTAATTAATGTAGACGTGTTTACTGCTTCAGAGTCGTGCTGAATGTTTTCTCTTTCTGACAGCGGAGGTTCAGAGTGAGATCGAGCGAATCTTTGAATTGGCCAGATCCCTTCAGCTGGTTGTGCTGGATGCAGACACGATTAACCATCCAGCCCAGCTCATTAAGACTTCTTTAGCTCCCATTATTGTTCATGTCAAAGTATCATCTCCCAAGGTAACATGGACACTGAACAAGTATTAACAGTATATGTTAGCTGAATGATGTTATGACTACAAGTTGTTGAATGTGTGTGCTTACAGGTATTGCAGCGGCTGATCAAATCACGAGGGAAGTCTCAAAGCAAGCATTTAAATGTACAACTGGTGGCAGCAGACAAATTAGCTCAGTGTCCTCCAGTGAGTATCCAGAATTGCATAACATTGTCCGAATCTTTTCTTTTGAAGTGTTTGCTATCAATTTTACTGTTTAACAGTTTGGGGTCAGTAAGATGTTTTTGAAAGAAGTTTCTTTTGTTCACCAAGGCTGTGTTTATTTGATTAAAAATACTGTAAAAACAGTAATACTGTGAAATATTATTACAATTAAAAAAAAACTAGTTTCTATTTGAATATACACTGACCAAAATTATAAATGCAACACTTTTATTTTTTCCCCCATTTTTCATGAGCTGAACTCAAAGATCTTAGACTTTTTCTATGTACACAAAAGGCCTATTTTCTCTTAAATATTGTTCACAAATCTGTCTAAATCTGTGTTAGTGAGCACTTCTTCATTGCCAAGATAATCCATCCACCTCACAGGTGTGTCATATCAAGATGCTGATTAGACAGTATGATTATTGCACAGGTGTGCCTTAGGCTGGCCACAATAAAAGGCCACTCTAAAATGTGCAGTTTTATCACACAGCACAATGCCACAGATGTCGCAAGTTTTGAGGGAGCGTGCAATTGGCATGCTGACTGCAGGAATGTCCACCAAAGCTGTTGCCCATGAATTGAATGTTTATTTCTCTACCGTAAGCCGCCTCCAAAGGCGTTTCAGAGTATTTGGCAGTACATCCAACCGGCCTCACAACCGCAGGCCATGTGTAACCACACCAGCCCAGGACCTCCACATCCAGCATCTTCACCTCCAAGATCGTCTGAGATCAGCCACCCAGACAGCTGCTGCAACAATCGGTTTGCATAACCAAAGTATTTCTGCACAAACTGTCAGAAACCGTCTCAGGGAAGCTCATCTGCATGTTCGTCGTCCTCATCGGGGTAATAATAACCGACTTGAGTGGGCAAATGCTCACATTTGATGGCGTCTGGCACTTTAAAGAGGTGTTCTCTTCATGGATGATTCCTAGTTTTCACTGTACAGGGCAGATGGCAGACAGCGTGTATGGCGTTGTGTGGGTGAGCGGTTTGCTGATGTCAACGTTGTGGATCGAGTGGCCCATGGTGGCAGTGGGGTTATGGTATGGAAAGGCGTATGTTATGGACAATGAACACAGGTGCATTTTATTGATGGCATTTTGAATGTACAGAGATACTGTGACAAAATCCTGAGGCCCATTGTTGTGCCGTTCAACCACGACCATCACCTCATGGTAATGCACGGCCCCATGTTGCAAGGATCTGTACACAATTCCTGGAAGCTAAAAAAGACAGATTTGTGAACCATTTTTGACAGAAATAGGCCTTTTGTGTACATAGAAAAAGTCTTAGATCTTAGAGTTCAACTCATGAAAAATGGGGGCGTTTATAATTTTGGTCAGTGTATTTTAAAATGTAATTTATTCCTGTGATCGCAAAGCTGAATTTTCAGCATCTTTACTCCAGTCTTCAGTGTCACATAACTCTTCAGAAATCATTTTAATACGCTGATTTGCTGCTTATGAAAATTTTCTTATCAGTGTTGGAAACATTTGTTCTGCTTAGTACTTTTTGGGAAAATGTCATTTTGTCAGTATTCTTTGATGAACAGAAAGTTAACAAATTCAAATTAACAGCATTTATTTGAAATAGAAATCTTTTGTAACATTAGAAAAGCTCATGTTTAATTGTCTTTATTGTTGCTTATGATCAACTAATGTGTCCTTGCTGAATAAAACTATTTATTCAAAGAACAAACAAAAAGACTCCAGACTTTTGAACAGTAGTGTTTTTCTGAGTGACACAGGATATTCAGTAAGACAAAAATGTGATGATTTTTAATTGAGGTTAGATTAGGTTGTGAAAAGTCGATGTTATGTGCCAAAATAAAGGGAGGGACGTTGAAAATAAAGGGTGTGACATGAAACACTGAGTACAATGCTGTTTCCACCCCATTCTAGGAAATGTTTGACGTAATTTTGGATGAGAATCAGCTTGAGGATGCGTGTGAACATCTGGCTGAGTATCTGGAGGCCTACTGGCGTGCAACTCACACTTCCCTCAGCACTCCTCTGAATCCTCTGTTGGGTCGCAACCTGGGCTCCACTGCGCTTTCACCATACCCCACAGCCATCTCTGGACTACAGGTGAGTGAAGACGTGGGACTTAGTTTTAGGGATGCACCGAAACGTATCGGCCGAAATGCTTGCGCGTTTTGTCAGTAAAGCCGGTTCTGTAATCAGCGGTAAATGCCATCAGGTGCGTGATTTCACGTTGAGCCGTATATACTACACACAGCGAGCTGCGCAAATCCATGTTCATTATCAGTGTGAATTTGCGCAGCTCGTCAGTGAACAACGGCTGTGTGTAGTATATACGGCTCAACGTGAAATCACGCACCTGATGGCATTTACCGCTGATTACAGAACCGGCTTTACTGACAAAATGCGCAAGCATTTCGGCCGATACGTTTCGGTGCATCCCTACTTAGTTTAAATATTCCACAATACGCTGATTAGAATATGTAGAAAGTCCTTGCTAAGATCCACACCCTTGGTTACTGTTGCCATCATAAGCTTTATAGAACATACCATAGGAATGAGCAAAAGATTTCAGAGATTACTAGAGATTGCATGAGATTTCAAAACCAAAAACATGCTCATAAAATTGCAAAAAATAAGCAAAATGAAATGTTAAGTTTGTGTGCTGTAATTAAAAGGCTGGTTCACCAAAAAATGAAATTTCTGTCATTAATTACTCACCCTCATGTTGTTACAAACCCGTAATACCTTCGGAACACAAATTAAGATATTATTGATGAAATCTGAGAGCTTTCTGACCCTGCGTAGACACCAACGCAACTGACACGTTCAAGGTTCAGAAAGGTAGTAAGAACATTGGTAAAATAGTCCATGTGACATCAGTGGTTTAAACTTAATTTTATGTATACACAAAGTTTCGAAGTTTTGCACTCAAGTTCACAGAAACTGAGACAGCAGAATGCGCATCCTGTATGTTTTTATTATTTTACAAAAGCGCAACATTTCGTTGTTATTGTGAGTGCACACAAATAAACGTAGCGTCTTTACGGATTCTAAGGATGTATTACTTTTATCTATATGACCAGAAATGACGGAGTATTTTAAGTGCAAGTGACTGCACCAGTGCCTCCATCTGTCATGCAGTGAGTATGCTACTGTTCAGCCTCCACATTCCGCACAGACACTTCAATAGCGCACATTTTTCTAGGTTAACTAGATTGAGCAGCCGTGTAAAGTTGCTACTACATACATCTGTCAGATGAAAAGACTAATACAATTTTGGTTGACCAAGCCTCTTCTAATCAACTAACAGTTAGTCAACAATCAGGGGGCAGCCCTAGTAATTAATGACAGAATTTTCATTTTTGGGTGACGTGGCTAAAAATAAATGCTTAATAATCTCTGAAATCTCTGAATTGTACTAAATTTTATTAAATTGTACTATATTGGTTTCACTGTTAATATTGGTAAACTTTCAACAGAGCCAAAGAAATAAAAACAGCAATCACATCAGCGACAACTCTCCAATGGAGCGACGCAGCTTGATGACGTCCGATGAGAACTACCACAACAACGAGCGGCAAAAGAAGAGTCATAACCGCCTATCCTCCAGCTCCCAGCAAAGTCGTGACCACTACCCTCTGGTAGAGGAGGACTACCATGATCCCTATCAAGACGCGTACAAACCTCACCGCAACCGGGGCTCCCCCGGGGGCTACAGTAACGACTCGCGGCACAGACTCTGAACGTCCAAACAACTACAGCCAGAGCTATGAGATAAATCTCAAGTAATTGTGTAAACCCTTTCTGAAAATGCAGTGCATTGCATTCACTCCATTTATGGGCCATCTTAACTAAAAGCAAAATCCAAGCACCCGGTCCGTCTATGTAAGGCAGTTGTTTGCAGCCCCTGTGCATGTCTTGCGCAGTTGGAGGTGCTGATTTTATCTGCAGTGGTTGAGATAGGATGCTCTTCTGGAGGAGTGACAACTATAGTACCATCTGGTCAATTCAAGTAGAGGCCTAAGCCCTGCATCTAATTGCTAACCAAAGCCCTGCACTGTCTATATTTGCAGGATGTTTTGTGGTGGCATGCTAATTTTACCCTGAACCAGTGCCGGCATGCAGAAATGCTCAACGGTGCCAAGACCCAATCAGCACAGAGCCTTTTTGCACGATTTCAGTAGCCAATGAAATTGTCATGCATTCACTGTTCTGTTTCTTCCTGTATCAGTATTGTCTCTTTTTTTGCCCAAACAGCCTCAGGTACGAAGCAGGAATGCTTCATAGGTGCCAAAATCCAAGAGGTTTCTTTTCCCGCTGTCTATTTTCATATTAATATCTGCAGATAGTGTCAACAGGTACTATTTTCTGAGCAAAATACAAAAGATAGCAACATATTATCCTTTTTTACGTACACCATAATGCCTATAGTTCACTCAGCACATTGCCCAGGCCTACAAGTGGGATGTTGTTGCAAAAAAAATGATGCCAGAGTACCAATATCAGGTAGGTTTTATCATATTAAATTACTCTGTTATTGGTAGTAATAGTAGAACGAATCTCATGAAAACTTACAAGATTTCCAATCATATTTCAGCCAAAAATCAGAAGAAAAAACATAAAAATATAAATCATTTAAATACAGTGAAGCTTGTTTTAGGATAATCAAGACATTATTTTCATGAAAGTTAAGCATCCCCTCCTCTATTTTAATTTTGTTTACATTGTGAATAATTATACATCATGATAGTATTTGTTATATTGCCTTTCATTTTACAAATTTTAATATCAATTAAATAGTGTTATTAAAAAAATGGCACGACATATTAAGTTACTAAATAAGAATTTGAGGGTGTAATGTGCTTAATTATCATTAAAATAATATTATAATAAAAAAACATGTCCTAAAGAGCTGTATTTTCTTTATGCTATATATAGGGGTTTATTTATGTATTTATTTATTTATTTTTGGTGGAATGTGACCTGAGCATGTTTTATGAGATTCTCAGGGGTTTTGTTGAACTCATATCACACTGTTTTTTTAAAGAAACGACACAATAGCCTGTGTCATTGAAATACAGTGCCTTGCAAAAGTATTCAAACCCCTTCATTTTTTTCCATGTTTCAAACTGCTATAAATTACTTTTTTTCCACATTAATCTACGCTCCATACACCATAATGACAAAGTACAAAAACTGATTTGTGACAACTTTGCAAATGCATTAATTAAAAAACTGAAATAAGTACATTGCATAAGTATTCATACCCTTAACACGGTACTTACTTGAAGCACCTTTACAGCCTCAAGTCTTTTTGGGTATGATGCGACAAGTTTTGCACAACTGCATTTGGCAATTATCTGCCATTCTTCACCTCACCTCTTCACCTCTCAAGCTCTGTCAGCCTGGATGGGAGCAGATGCACATTTTTAGATTTCTCCAGAAATGTTTCATTGGGTTCAATTCACGACTATGGCTGGGCCACTCAAGGACATTCACAGAGTTGTCTATAAGCCACTCTTGTTGTGTGCTTAGGCTCATTGTCCTGTTAGAAGGTGAACCTTCTGCCCAGTCTGAGGTTCTGAATCCCCTGGACTAGGTTTTCTTTAAGGCTATCTCTATATTTTTCTGTGTTGAGCTTTCCTTCTACTCTGATGAGTCCTTCAGTCCCTGCAGCTGTAAAACACCCCCACAACATGAGGCTGCTACTAGCACACTTTACTTTTGAGATGGTACTGTGCCGGTGATGAACAGTGCCTGGTTTCCTCCAAACATGATGCTTGGAATTAAGATTCATCAGACCAGAGAGTCATGTTTCTTACAATCTTAGAGTTCTTTAGGTGCTTTGTTGCCAATCCAAGTGTGTTTTCATGTGTCTTCACTGAGGAGAGGACTGAGTTTGGCCACACCACCATAATGACCGGATTGCTGGAGTGATGCAGTGATTTTTGTCCTTCTGTAAGTTTCTTCCATCTGCATATATGATCATGGAGCTCAACTAGAATGACCATCAGCTTCTTGGTCACCGCTCTAACCAAGGCTCTTTTCCATCAATTACTCAGTTGAGCCAGGAGGCCAGCTCTAGGAAGAGTCCTAGTTGTTCCAAACTTCTTCCATTATCGATAATGGAGGCTACATGCTTCTGTGAACCATCAATGCAGAAGAACTGTTTCTAAACTCTTCCTCAGATGTGTGGCTTGACGCAATCCTGTCTCTAAGCTCTACAGGCAGTACTTTTGACCTCAGGGCTTGGTTTGCTGTGATATGAGTTTATTGAGAGGTTTGTGCCTTTCCAAATCATACCCATTTGCCACAGGTTAACTCCACTCAAAGTGTAGTAACATCTACGAGCGATATGAGTGCTCCTGAGCTGAATTACAAGTGTACCAGAAAAGGGTATGAATACTTATGCAATGGAATCATTTCAGTTTTTTCTTTCTAATAAATTTTCAAACATGTTTTTTTACTTTGTCTTTATGGTGTATGGAGTGTAGACTGATGTGGAAAAAAGTAATTTAAAGCAGTTTAACATAAGGCTGCAATGTAACAAAATGTGAAAAAAATGGAGGGGTTTGAATACTTTCGCAAGGCACAGTATGTGGCAGCTGAGTGGAAATCCATTCTGTCACTGAGGGAGTGTTTACACAACGCCAACTAAAAATGTAACGTTTTTAAGCATTTTGGCCATTCATTTACATAAAAATTGACTTTGGGGGGCCTGAAAAATTGATATCAAACTGTAAGTTTGAAAACGATTCTATTGTTGCCTCTATAAAAATGAATTTGTGATAACGGTGATGTGCAAGCGTATTATGTTTTTGCATACTGTTTCTATACTACGTGACATCGCCAACTACTGGCCTGGCATTCACAATACACCATTTTTAGTTGTGTTAGTGGATACATGTAAACGTGAACTGTGAAAACACAAAGAAAAACGTTCAGTTTTTAGTACACTGTTGTTGTGTAAACATACCCTGAGTCAGGTCTATGGATCACCATAAAGTTTCTCTGTTCTATTAAGCTTTATAAAACAAGTCATTGATTATTATGACTACTACTAGTCTTGAACTATTTAGTGTGTGCCTAACCTATAGTATAGTTACTGGTTGCCGTAGCAGGTACACAAAGTATTGGAATTTAAATTAGACTTTAGACTAAGATACAACATAACAACATTATTAAATGCAAAAATGCATTTTGATTGTTCATTTTGCGTGAAAGCTTTATCTGTATATTTTTCATTAGTTATCATCGGGCCTGTTTGCAAAAGCTGTTCACACACACTGAAGTGCTCAGATGAACAAATCAGGTGTAATTCCCGCCTTTGCATGTGCAAAACTACTTGGTTGTGCTGATGGCTTACATGATTATGATAAAAACATCTGATTATTTTCTATTGACTAGATATCTCACTGTCGTTTATTCAATGAAAAATGCTAAATGGTGTTTCAGAAACATCTCCAGACAATGCTTGTAATTGATGTTAGCACAGTTAATGTTGTCTGGATCTTGACATTTGCATTTTTCTCGACTTGCAATTCTGCATCTGATTTGATTACCTTTATTGTGTTGTGTTGTACAGTGTTTCCTCTCACAGAGATCGCTGTTGTGTGTTTGTAATGCTCAGAGAGAGAACAAAAGCAAAACAAAAGTGTCGATTCAGTATTTAATGTGTTGCAAAAAGCATTTGGTCCATATCCTTCAGTGGCTTCATATAGTTGAGGTGTTAATACTATTCGTTTGGTGTGGAAATGATTGGATTTATCCGGTTTCCATTCTGCTGTAAGTTCTACCTGTGAGCAGTTCTGAAGAGGTAGCTTTGATAGTAATAAACTACTGGATTTGCAGCGTGCAGAAACAGTAGGGAAGAAACTCTGTCTGTCCGTAGGCTATTTTCAGTATATATCGTACGTAGCATTAGAAAGCATTCGGTAAACGTTTTTAAACGTTTCTTGCTGCAGTTGAGGGGCCAGTAGAAGTCAATGTAGTTTGGGTAAAGTGTCCTTATTCTCTGATCACTGCCACCCCCATTTCTCCTGCCCACTCCATTATCCATGTGCAATATTTCATTAACTATAAAAGAATAAACATACTATTTATTTGTCTTGTTTAAAGCAGGCTCAGTGATGTTCTCTGAATCATATACACTACCAGTCAAAAATTTCTGAACAGTAAGATTTTTCATGTTTTTAAAGAAGTCTCTTCTGCTCACCAAGCCTGCATTTATTTGGTCTAAAGTACAGGAAAAGCAGTTAAATTTTGAAATATTTTTACTATTTAAAATAACTGTTTTCTATTTGAATATATTTTAAAGTGTCATTTATTCCTATGATTTCAAAACTGAATTTTTAGCATCATTACTCCAGTCACATGGTCCTTCAAAAATCATTCTAATATTCTGATATTCTAATATTCTGATATTCTAACATTCTAATAAAAACATTTATTATTTTTATGATGTTGAAAACAGCTGGCAGAATTTTTTTAAGTTTCTTTGATGAATAAAAAGTTCATAAGAACAGCATTTATCTGAAATAGAATTTTTTTTTAATTTTTTGATGTCTTTATCATCACCATTATTTCAAATGCTGATCGTTGGATCTTTCTATTCAAAGAATCATGAAAAAAATGTACTCAACTGTTTTAAATATTGATATTAATAATAATAAATGTTTCTCGAGCAGCAAATCAGCATATTAGAATGATTTCTGAAGGATCATGTAACACTAAAGACTGGAGTAATGATGCTAAAAATTTAGCTTTGATCACAGTAATAAATTGCATTTCAAAATATATTCAAATAGAAAACATTTATTTTAAATGGTAAAAATATTTCACAATTTTACTGTTTTTGCTATACTTTGGATCAAATCAATGCAGGCTTCTTCAAAAAACATTAAAATCTTTCTGTTCAAAAACTTTTGACCGGTAGTGCAGAATGTGAGGATTCGCACTATAAATGTATAAAGAACTATTTGGGAGGTAGTTGACAGTATTAATAATATTAATTATTATTACTATTGACTATTAAATCATATTCCTAAAACAACACCTTTCAGTTAATCAAGACATTATTTAGTCGTCTTATGAAACCTCCTTCTGTTTGTGGACATCTTCAAATTACCTAATAGTTAATATATATATATATATATATATATATTGTTTTGGTTTGTTTGTTGTTGTTTTTTCCCAATATGTACATAATTTTATTTGTAAAGAATCATAAATTTTGGTGTATGCTCCTTAACTTACATCTCAAGGTCCTTTGGTCACTTTTGGTGTCAGTATTGTAGCCAACACTCAGGACCACCATTGCTTTTATTATTTGTATTATTATATTATTAATTTCTCATATGACTCTTTTTTTCATTTTCAGTCAGTACATTCCCTTCCAGTAACTTTATGCCTTAACTTTTTAATAAGGTACATGTTCGTTTTTTTCCAACTTTTGCAAACAGAGGGTTTCTTTCTATGCCTTTTTTTTTGTTTTTGAGAGCTCTGAATTCATTTATTTTAAAGTGTGTTAAGCATCCAGTATTTAGTTTTAAATAAATGCCATTCTGTTTGTGATAAATCGTCAACAGCTGATCAAATGTAATTAATTTTGTAAAAAACAAACAATGTACTTCCTATATTACACCACTGCCCTGATAAAACCATTTTCCCTTCCTTCCTGAGAATAATAGATGTTTTTTTTTTTTCTCATTTGAAGTTCTATTTCATGCAATGGCATGTTGATAAGGGATGATGAGAAATGAATCCAAAATAAGTGATAGCCATTTACTATGCAAATGTGTACAGTGCTGCATGCTAATGCTTTACCTGCCTCTGTAACTTAATGGCTTCAAATGGAGTTCAAATGGAATTGTTAGTATTACTTGTGCAGGACTGTATTTGAGAGAAATGCAAAACTGCATGCATAATATTCCATTTGCATCGTCAGATTAAAGAGACACTATAAGGTTTTTGGGAAATAGATGTGTAAAATGAAGTAAGTTTTCTTTTGTAAAATAAATTTGAATGTAAAACAGTGCTTGTGATGAATTCTGTTTTTTTTTTTTTTCAGTTGCATGGTAGAATCAGTGACAAACCTACCCTGGACCACAAAACCAGTCTTAAGTAGCACAGGTGTATCTGTAGCAATAGCCAAAAATACATTATATGGGTCAAAATGATCAATTTTTCTTTTTGCCTAAAATCATTAGGATATTAAGTAAAGATCATGTTCCATGAAGATATTTTGTAAATTTACTACCGTAAATATATCAAAACTTATTTTTTCATTAGTAATATGCATTGCTAAGAACTTAATGGCGAACTTCTCGATATTTTGATTTTTTTGCACCCTCAGATTCTATTTTCAAATATTGTCGTATCCTAACAAACCATACATCAAAAGCTTATTTATTCAGCTTTCAGATGTATAAATCTCAGTTTAAAAAATTGACCCTTACGACTGGTTTTGTGGTCCATGGTCACATTTATAACAATTTCTATAATGTAATTAGCAGTGACAATGACTTATTTTCATAATTTAATGGTACAGTTCCATGTATAGCCTCCTCTCTCATACCTATGAAATTGTGGCTTCTAGTAGCGCCATCTTCTGGGCTAACCGTGCATGTTCACTACATTCATTTTCAAGACTATCTTGACAAAAAAAAACAATTCTAAGCAGACATTGTGATTTTAGTATTTTTATTAAGTAATTTTAAATTCAAAAGCATGACACACAGCATATACTGATATTCATTACATTTTTTAATTTAACTTTCCACTCAACTAAAATCTGTAATGAAACATGTTATATTAAATTAGAAAAAGGCAAAATATAAGTATAATCACTTTGGATATATTTAGCGAAACTATTCAATCCTCCTTTGAATATATATATATATATATATACACAGTATATTTAGCTGGTGAAAGTAGCATAAATGCATTTACTTTAAGCCTTAAAGCACAATTCTGGATCTCAACCTACATTTCGATTATAGGATGAACATTTGACAGTGTGAGGTCAGATTACAGGTTGACTGGTTTTGTCGTCCCACCAGGTTCTGGATGAGCTTCTGGCTCTTTTGAGGTGCTGGGCTTGACCATCTTCTCACTCTGGGCCCGGTTCTGTTTTTCCCTCTCCAGAGCTTTTTCCATCTCTGTGTAATAATCCAGGGCTTTCCGCACTGGGTCAATGATGTGTTGCTGTAAACTCAGAAATGTAAGAGTTAGAAATGTTAGTCTTTAAATATCACTCATCTCACAGCAAAAAATTCAAAAAGAAATTAAGGTTTTTGAGGAAAACGTTCCAGGATTGTTTTGGTTTTACTAGTCTTAATGCAGCTTTAAAGGGCTCCGCATGATCCCAGCTGAGGAATAAGGCTCTTATCTAGCAAAACGATAGATCATTTTCTAATAAATAAATAAAAATGTACATACTTTTTAGAAAACCAATCGTTTCACTACATAAGACCCTTATTCCTCGGCTGGGATTGTGTAGAGCCCTTTGAAGCTGCATTGAAACTGCAATTTGGACCTTCAATCTGTTGGCTCCACTATATGGAGATACTGTCTTGATTTTACATTTTTGATGTAACCAGTTACCTCAAATGGTGTGAGGTCTCCTAACTTATTCAAGTTCATAGTGTATGTTACAAGGACGTTCCAGGAACTTTCTTACCTCCAGACAGGGAAACAGATTGGCCAGTTCAATGAAGAGAGGAAAGAGAACAAAGCGGATGAATCCAGTCTGAGAAGACGGTTTGGTCACTTTGTCTCGATCCATAAATGGAGTGACAGGAAGACCCTCCAACTTCTCCATGTCACTCTGGATTTACATTAGATATCATAAAAGCACAAAATACTGTTGGTTAAAACGAAAACTGTACTGTACTGCTTCCAACATAACACAAAGTTAGCTATATTTACTTGATTAAAGAACTCCTGCAGCAGACAGTCCAGCCACGGTTCTGCCACATCCATGGGTCTCGCCTCATTGGAGATGTCACTTACTTTAATCATGATCATCATCAACTGTGAAAGAAGACAGGAAGTGCCTTTAAGTGGATTGTCACCAAGAACAAGCACTGCCATGGTGTTGCTAGAGTCTTTTGGGTTTGATCATTGAATTGATCATTATGAATATCAATGTACTTACCACATCTCTGTGATCTTTGTTGCTGAAGTCGAACACAGGAAGAATGGTTTTGAACTTGTTGAGGATCTCAGTATGTCTGGTCATATCAGTAGCAAGAATACACCTGCAGTGAAGATAAAGGTTGTCAGTTTTGACCAAGCTTTTTGTTTGGTATAGATATAGTTGTCGAGATTATAAGAGAGTAAATGATATACTTAATTATGCCCTCTCGTATTCTTTTGTATTGCTCTGTCGACAAGTTTCGGAAAATGTTGCTTTCAGTCTGGAAAATAATTAATGTTGGTTTTTCACATATATAGAAAATGTGCATACTATACATACATACCGCATAGCATAGTACAGAAGATGACTATATATGGTTAAATATTTGAAATAAAGAAAAGACCAATCACAATTCAGCATTCAAATGACTGTCAGTTACATTTAAGTGACCCTGGAGCACAAAACCAGTCATAAAGGTCAATTTTTTAAAATCAACTATTTGAAAATCTAGAATCTGAGGGTGCAAAAAATTCTAAATACTGAGAAAATCGCCTTTTGAAGTTGTCCAAATTAAGTTCTTAGCAATGCATATTACTAATCAAAACTTAAGTTTTGATATATTTACGGTAGGAAATTTACTAAATATCTCCATAGAACATGATCTTTACTTAATAACCTAATGATTTTTGGCATAAAAGGAGAATTGATCATTTTGACCCATACACTGTATTTTTGGCTATTGCTACAAATATACCTGTGCTACTTAAGACTGGTTTTGTGGTCCAGGGTCACATTTATGACATTTTTACATTAAAAAATTAAAAAGTCAAATAAATGCTGAACATTCTAGCCACCTTATTTTTCAACACAGAAGTAATTTTCTGTGAATGTGCGAGACTTCAGGTTCATTAGCCATGATAGGGAATAATGAGAAAAATAAGAAAGTGCAGTAAACGGTAAAACTGTTACACTACAAACCAGTGTGTATAATAAGATAATACATTAAAATATTACAGTAAGATACACCAGGTTGCAATATCAAGCAGCAAAACTAACTGTTTTGCTAAAAACCCGGAAGCGAATGACACCGGAGGCCAGACTCATTAAATTTACATATGGCCACGCTCGCTCTTACAGGGAAAAATACGGTGGATATCATTCAATTCATACACTGTTGCCATGGGTTGTTTCTCATGTCCGCGGGTTTAAGGGATCCCAATAACGTGATATTTAGCCCCTAGAATGTGAATTTTACCAGAGGAACCCTACCAAAAAACGTGTATTTTACCCCCACGAGCCATGATTTTCTTAGAAGTCCAAATGTAAACACTCAAAATATAAATTTTACTAAAACTTTTTTTTTTTTTATTTAAAACCTAAGTTTTTACCTTTTCCAGGATTTCAAAAGCTACAGCGCAGTGGTGATTTTCCAGTGGGGAGATGTCATTGTACCTCAAAGCGAGCTCAGTGCGCGCATTAATCTGAAACACAACATACTTCCATCAGTTTATTCTGTGTACTAAAAAGCAGCAGATCTTGAGACAACATCTCACCTGGTATGCATTGTTGTAGCCGGTGTGATCTAGATCGTGACAGACAGCTGAGGTCAGCATGATGAGAAGGTCAACACTGTCAATCTTGCTTCTGAGATCTGTTAGCCATATCAGTCCATACATCTGACAAACAGACGGACACGGATATTAGCGGTCAGGGCTTTTTTTTTTTGTTGGGCCAGTTGACGAAACCAGAAATCATTTTATAAATAAAGGGTTTGCAATTACATCACAATTTGGTCAGTTACCTGGATCTGCGGCCATATTGGAGATACTCGGATGTAAACAACAGCATTGATTGCACTGTTAATGAACTACTGAATACGTTGTTCTGCTATTTTATGCTGTCTATACCACAAAAAATGTGTGAAAGCTGCTAAATCATATAGAGAAGGACCTAGTAAACAGGAAAGGGCACAATATTCTGACAAACTAAAGTTAATAGGTTGTAAAGACACGTTCAGGCAGTATTAATTAAGATATCTGCCTAATATTTCACCTACCTGACCGGAAATGATAAGAACAAAGACGAATGTTGTCAAGATTCTTGACCTGGAAATCCTGGTTCAGTTTGGCCAACCACAAACGCCTTTTGTTCCTCAGACAGTTTTTTGCACTTTTATCCTTGATTTGTTATAACTTTTGGCAGTCTGTAGTACTCCAAATGTTTATCCCAGTCCAAACGATTAGTACAGCCCAAAACATGAAAACAATTGACTATTTTCAGCAGCAATAATCAGCGAAATATGCGAGTTTTGTTCGGTTCAATGGCATTGTTTACATTCAATGCCACCAATATGGCCGACTGATGTTGCATCATGAAAAACACTCTATACAAATTCAAAAACGTAAATTTATTATTATTTAATTGTTTTATGTATTAACATCTGAATTTTTATATAAATGACTATATTAAAATGTGCTAGAATTTGTTATATATTTATTTATTATATCTGTCCTCCAGCCATGACAGGATGAATGGTGGACAGATGACTTACGTTCAACCTTCAATGACCTTCAAAAACATGAATTACAACACATACACTATAATTTTCTCTTTTTCGTGATTTTGACCCCTGGACTTATAGACTTAATAGGACAATTAAGGAAAACAGACAACTGATTTCAGTAAAATTACAATTAACGTTTTGGCAGTAGTGCTGTGAGTGAAATGATGGCTGTCTGGGGCATGACATTTATTAATCAAGCAGATGGAGAAGTGGATAATTGGAGTGATTGGAAGAAATTCTGAGGCTGATTGCACACGCTCTTACCATCTGAGTGACACAGAAGCAGTGTTTGAAGTTGTGGAAGGGGATGTTATTGTAGCGTCGGTACACCTCATAAAGGAACTGCTGCAGCACGTCCAGCTCAATGTTGAAGGTAGAGATGAAATCCAGATCTGTGTACATCACCTGGAGCAGCACCATGATCTCTGCATCCTCCCATTGCCTGCAACAGCACACAATCTTTATTTTCCTGTTAATCCCTTAGAAGGAATCATATCTTGTGTTAATCTGAAGCTAAAGCCTGATTTCAGTAAGTCCACTTGGAAGTCTATTGCATTAATGAACAGGGAGCTCCAGCCCTTTGCTCACAAGAAGTGCTTTTGATTTGTAAACCTCAAGCAGGACCATTGATATTAATATGAGGCCCTTCGGGCAGATGAAAGGCCTGATCTCCGCCACGTTCTTTATGCTTAATTTAGAAGTGCTGTGCTTTGCTTCACTAACAATTTCCTATTCATGTATGACAGGTGCATCTTTGATGTGTCTCCAGCCACTGTGAAGACTCCTGGTTTTCTATTTATTTACAAAAACAAGTCATATCCAGGTTAAATAATTATATGGATTTGCCAGTAGAAGGGAAAGAAAGTGTGTCTGTGCATTTCTGTTTCATGTTTTGTGAGAAATATATATGTAACACTTACCAGTTATCGAAGGTTGGTGTTTTAAGATACTGTCTCACTTCTTCAGAAACCTCCAGAGAACTAGAGAGAGTAAATGAGAAGCAATTCTTTCATTTCTTTTGTGCATATTTGATTTTTCTTATTTGAAAAATGCAGTTGCATATTACATCCTTTCACATAAGTGACAAGAATGTCACCTCATTTGGAGGAACTTTTCCCTGACGTGCTCACACTCTTCACGGGTCTTGCGCAGGGTTCTTTTATGGTAGAAAGGGGAGGGCTTGTGGGTGCCTTCTGACATGTCCTTAAATAGTCCCAGCCAGCTCAGGTGCTCAACACTCTTTATGTTATAGGGATAGAAATATAAATGTACATTACCACTCAAAAGTTTTTGAACACTAAGATTTTTAATGTTTTTAAAGAAGTCTCTTTTGCTCAGCAAGCCTGCATTTTTTTGATCCAAAGTACAGCAAAAACAGTAATATTTTTAAATATTTTTACTATTTACAAGAACTGTTTTCTATTTGAATATATTTTAGAATGTAATTTATTCTTGAATTTCAAAGCTGAATTTTTAGCATCATTCCTCCAGTCACATGGTCCTTCAGAAATCATTCTAATATTCTGAAAACAGCTGAGTAGAATTTTTAAGGTTTCTTTGATTAGTAGAAAGTTCAGAATTTATGTGAAATAGAAATCTTTTGTAACATTATAAATGCCTTTATCATCACTTTTTATCAATTTTAAGCATCCTTGCTAAATAAAAGTATTTTCTATTTTAATATATGTTAAAATGTCCTTTATTCCTGTGATGGCAAAGCTAAATTTTCAGTAGTCATTACTCAATCTTTACTGCAGAAACCATCCTAATATGCTAATTTGTTGCTCAGTTATTGAATTATCAATTAATAATAATGGTTCGTATTATTATCAATGTTGAAACAATTTTTGCTGCTTAATATTTATGTAAAAACATTTTTCCAGCATTCTTTGAGGAACAGGAAACATCATTTATGTGAAATATTATTTTTGTGACATCATAAATGTTTTTACGGTCACTTTTGATCAATTAAGTGCATCCTTGCTTCCACAAACATATTAAGCTATATATGGAATCCATTAAAATCCATAAAATCACAGTAGTTCATACCTCCAGTTTCTCTCTGAAAGACTCCACCTGTCTCTTCATCTCATACACAATGGCAGGAGTCTCTGCTGCTTCAGTTAGGATTCTTTTCTCCAGGCTCTGTAACCTGTTTATTGGACTCATTATTATATTGTATTTCGGGTTAAAATAAACGCCAACATCTGTGGCGCATATAAAAAAAAAAATTCCTACAAGTAATTTCGCGAACTTCAAACGCCCCGCCCTCTCACCAAAACCCCGCCCTTAAACATACATCAGCCAACCTGTTCAGAATGTGTAAAATGATTGACAGGCAGAGGATATCTCTGATTGGCTAGTTTTATGCCTGCTGAAAGCCACAGATCAACTGACACTTTTTGTACAACCGTCACAGACAGGTGTGATTTCTACATAGGTAATAGTACGTTTTATGCATGAATGCTATTTACATGATTATTAAAAATAACCAAAAATAAAAAATCGCCACGGAGAAAGTGTGCATTTCTAATATATGTCCCAACCTTACCTTTTCTCCATAGAAGATAGGTCAAATCCCAGAGCAACTGCCAGATCTGAACCTAAAAGATAAAGTTCAACATGATCCAAATACAGAAGCTATGTGTGACATCTGTCACATTATGTTTATTCATAAGTTTAGCAATACAGTATCTCTAAGTTAACTATCGTGCTAAGGCGAAGGATACCTAACAGCTCACTGTTACAGTCTGCAGCGACCACTTCCAGTTTATAGCAGGAGTGAGGACTATTTGGGGCCAGCTGGGGGGAAATATTAATGATATTGCCTTTAGTATTATAGAGTTTTAAGATGTCATGAGGTCCTGCCTCAGCTGCAGCTCGGAAAAGATCTGTGATGCAAACACACACATGAATATTTATCATTAATGCATTTATCATTCAGGCCGCAGATATACTTCGTCATCACATTTCTCATCTACATGGAAACTTCCTCAAGTCATGCAATTAATGCACTTTAATATGAGTAACTTAGCACTGAAAATCCCATATGTTTCCTTTAAAGCACTGCTTGGCACTTGAAGACTGACTGACTGTCAGCAACACCTGTGACTCAAGCTGTCTAACTGAAGTATGACGGTTTGTTTGTTTCTGACTCACAATCTGTGACTACAAATGCACCCATGCACACTGAGTCAATATGGAAGATTTATAAAAAGTTAATTAGTGTTCTGGTAGTTCTCTAGAGAACTGGAGTCTTATATCAAAAAAAGAAAGATTAATATATGAGATCATCATCTTATGTTGTATTAGCTATCCAGGTCAACAGAATAGCTCTTCATACGGCTCGCTGTAATTGAGAGGACCTGATTAAAGAAGCCTGGCTGTTTTCAGTGCCCTTGAGAATGAGAACAGTCCTCAAGCTTGTTTTCAGCAGAATAAAGGCTAATGAGGGCAGAGAGCCAATTTGGTCATAACAAAAACTCCTTTTCATATATGAAATTCTATTTGATGTTCATACACGAATTAAAGCTGCTGTCATTCATAGAGCGAGACTGCTTTTACAAACCACTTTTTATCTGATGATCTGTATAATATAAAAATATTTATTACATAATACTTTAATTGTATATATTGAATAATTTATATTAATTTTAATGCAATTTCATTTAATTTATTATAACTGACTCCACAGTTCAACATTCATCTCATTTCAGTAAACTACAATACTTTTGGTTATATTTCTGTGTGGCTTAAAGAGAACACACCAAAACCTTGACATTTTCTAAAAAATGCAATGCATTTTATTAAAAAAGTATTACATTCTAGTTAGTCTAGAAAAAATAGATGATTTGAGACATCCTTACCTTTAACATCTTGTGCAGGACAGTCAACGGGAAACTCAGCTTGTTCTGGTCTTCCATTCACAGTAAAATAAATGATTTTAGTTGCCATGTCAGGTGATAACCTGCTGCACTCTCACCTTTGTTGATCGATGTGTGTACAGTGTTACATCAGTGATTCAGCCTATCATTCATTCAAAACCCCGCCCCCATTTTAAACCATCTCTGTGGGGTCCACCCCCTTATCCTTAACCCTAATCACTATTTCTGTTAAAATGAATAAAGCAAATGTTTCCTTAAATTTATCTCGAATGTTATTAATTATGCACCTGATTTTGTTTTAATATATTTTGTATTAATCTGATAACAATTAGTATTGATAATGTTTTTTTTTTTTCACATTTTAAATCGGCGCATTTCTTGCAATTAGTAAAACCATGAACAAGCATAAACAAGCGAACAAAACCACATGTCAGTCAGGCAGAGTTAAAAATAAAATAAAGCTTTAGTATTATGTATTTATTTGTTAGTATTTTAATTAATGTAACATAAGCTAAAAATATGAATTCATCAAAAACATATGTCAGATAAAATAGCAACCTATATCATAAGAACAATAGGAGAAGAGTAATAAAAAAGTAAGAAATTATATTTTTAAAATGCTGTACATATCTGTGACTTTTATTGTGTAGTGGACTTTTATTGTGAATCCTGTTCTTAGCAGTTTCCTGTACGAAGCACAACGTGGTTTAGGAGAGGTAGTACGGCACAACGTCAAGAAGTGTAGATATATTTATTTTACCAATTTCATATATAATCATGACAGAAGGCAAACCATCAAAGAAGTCGGCGAAAAGCCTGCTTTCTTTGAATCCAAAGGAGGACGCAGAGTTTCGGAAGAAGGTTCAGCAAGTAAAGAAAGGTCCTAAAACGGTATGACGGATGACCATGTGGCTTGAGTTTAGCCTGACTACCATTTAGCTTCACGTTGAAACATGGTTTTAGCTCAATTTGACATTTAGTTAGTTATCTTTAAGGGCCAAAATTAAGTTATTTGTTAGCTATTAGTTATTTGGTAACACTTCACAATACGGTGTCATTTGTTAACATTAGTTAACGTATTAACTAGCATGAACAAACAATGATCAGTACATTTCTTACACTATTTATTAATCTTTGTTAATGTTAATAAAATACAGTCGTTCATTGTTTGTTCATGTTAGTTCACAGTGCATTAACTAATGTTAACAAATGCTACATGTGGTTTTAATAATGCATTAGTAAATGCTGAAATCAATACTAATTAAAAATGCTGTATTGTTCGTTCTTAGTTCATGTTAACTAATGTAGTTAACTAAGAACCTTATTGTAAAGTGGTACAACTTTTTTAGTTGCCTTGCATATTTTATTATTCTGCACTTAATGTGATATTAATTATGATTTCCTTCTCAGGGTAAGGCGCTTTCTCCTGGAGTGGTTTACGTTGGTCATCTTCCTCGAGGATTGTTTGAACCTCAGTTAAAATCTTACTTTGAGCAGTTTGGCAAAGTCACACGATTAAGAGTTTCCAGGAGTAAAAAGGTATGACGTGCTTGTTGTAGTAGTTCACGTGTTTTACAGTCCACTGGGTTAGAACTTTGTATTTACCACACAATCAACTTATAAATGATGTTGAAAGATGTAAATATTACATTAGATGTAAGATAAAGATGTAAATATTCCATATTTCATTAAAATTTGGGGTGTTTACTTGTATGTACAGGTATTCTGTCTATTTAACGTAACATAATATTTGCACAATCAGAAAATTATCTTTGGCATTTGTTGCCTTGGATAAGATCATTGTGCAGACAGTATTTAGGTACATATAGCTTATTGCCAACTATGTTGTTGTGCAATGAAACCCATGTGCCAACACTGTAAACACACAAGAGTCATACTAGTAGATAACACTTTGCTTTAAAGATTTTAATGCAAGTATTATTAAACTGTTGTCTTTGACAGACTGGAGGAAGCAAAGGCTATGGATTTGTGGAGTTTGAGTGTGATGAGGTGGCTAAGATTGTGGCTGAGACCATGAACAACTACCTAATTGGAGAACGACTCATAAAGTGTAAGTTAAGTGTACAAGATTTTGTATGTATATTCTTTTACATAACATGTTGTCTAAAAATGACTGTGTTTTGTCCTGTACAGGTCAAATGATGCCACCCGAGAAGGTCCATGAAAAGCTATTTGTTGGTTCCAGGACGCCCTTCAAGAAGCCAAAGCAGCCTGCAGTTACTCGATATAACAAACGGCATACGGAAGATGATCTGACAAAAGTTAGCACAAAGCTTTTAAGCAAAGAGTCTAAACTACGCAAGAGGCTGGCGGCAAAGGGCATTGACTATGATTTTCCAGGATTTGTAAGTAGTATTTTGTCATTTTTATTCAGAACATTTCAAGGAATAGATGACCCGAGAATGAAAATTTGCTGAAAATTTACTCACCCTTACGCAATGCAAGCAGAGGTCGCGTTAACCGAAAATTTTCCGTCATTGATGGAAATGTTTTATCGGTGACGGAAAAATCTGAAGGCCGTCCGTCGTTTTGACAGATTACATTGAGGGTGATCTATTGTAAATTTTAGCTGTAATTCCCACCCCTGTCCAGTTGGTGGCGAGTGCGCTCCACTGTGGCAGCAGAGCACGGGATACAGAACAAAAACAAAACTATAACGAATGTTTTCCTATGTGTTTGATTACACACATGCGAGTACACAGAAGCTGCAACGATCTATCACGTCACATTAAAGAGTGCCAAAACAGTATTTATTGCTTGAATTTCCTACGGAAATTGACAGAATTTGAAATCTAAAACTTTAATATCAAAAGTAACACAAAGCCTAGCCTATTGCTATTTATTGAAAGGAAGGCACATTATGTACTCTCCATTCATCAACTGAAAACAGCATAGACCAAGATAACCCAGCCCTAGTGTATTTTGTTTTTAAACACTGCGCTGTCGTCCTGTAGGTTCATAATTTAAAAACGAAAATGTGAACAAAAATAAAAGCAATTAAATGTGCTATTATTAATAAAATAAGAAAATTAATATGACGGGTAATAATAGATTATGATGGAATTTTTACGACCCTGTCCGTCAAAATGACAATGTTGAAGTCTAGCGCAACCTCTGTATATCCAAGATGCAGGAAATTTATTTTTTTTTTTTCATCAGAACAGATTTTAAGAAATTTACATAATTTTACATTTACATTACATCACTTGCTCACCAGTGGATCCTCTGCAGCGAATGGGTGCCATCAGAATGCAAGTTCAAACAGATGATTAAAACATCATAGTAATGCTCACACAACTACAGTCCATAAATGATTAATCAGCTCATGTGAATCATAAACTGCATGTTTGTAATAAACAGATTTTTAAACTTTAAACCATCGCTTCTGGTCAAAACCTGAGTTTATAATAATGCTTCATCCAGTTAAAAAGTCCATCTGGGGCTTTAATGCTAAATTTCTCCAAATCTTTTCTAAAGAAGAGACAAACTTCTCTCTGTATCTTAAATGGTATGAGTTTTCATTACATTTTTATTTATTAAGTTTTCATAAGATTTTTTTTTTGGGTGAACTATTCCTGTACAATTCGTTTGTTGTTTTTTTTGTTTGTTTGTTTTTATAGTGTGACCTTTTTATTTATTTATTTTTAGGCAGCTCAGAAACCTGCCAAGAAAGCCCATACGGAAGGTGATGTTTCAGTATGTAGTGAGGTAAGCTCAAGAATTTAAATTAACTTTTTGTGGGCATGCGCTTGGCACAAACTGAAAATTACCTCAGTTGTATCTGTTGACTGAAGTAAGATAACTGTGCCGACAGAAACTGGTACGTTTTAAGCTTATTGTCAGTCGATGTGACTCACAGTGAAACCCATGTGCCAACAGTTACTGTTGAAATGATTAGGATATGTAGTATTATGCTACTAGTGTTTAAAAGACATTTTATTTTACTTTTAGGATGTCACTCCAGTGTGCACCCCTTCAGTTTTGGAAAGGAGGAAGTCGATCAGAGTTGAGGATGATGATGATGACGAAATAGTCATCAAAGCCAAATCAGTTCCTGAAAACAGCGAAGATGTGGAAGAGAGCGAGGAAGAGTCTGATGAGGATGAAGAGGAGGAGGAGGAGGAGAGTGAAGAAGAGCATACGGCTTAAAAGGAGAATTTAATGACTAACAAAGAGACTTAAATCCCTGTTTTAGAAGGGACACTGGACTCACTGTTTCAGAGCCATTTGTATGTGATTAGTTCTCAGTCCTCCCCTGTGGCTGGAGAAGAGGATCACACTCATTATCCTGATTATCAGGCATCTGTTTTGAGGTGTTCTTTATGCAGATGTTGTACCCATTATCTTTATGGGGTACAATGTGGTCTCCCAGAGGTTGCTAAAATCTGGTTACCTGTGTAATACACAAAGTATATGTGTTGTGTTGTGAAAATTAAATGGTAGGATGGATATCATTATCAGTTGTATTAAGTGGATATCAATCTATTTGTAACACATTATTTTGGTGTTATGTATTCTGTCCTGTGCTATCTTCAGACATGTAGCTTTGCAAAATTGGTAAAACATGTGCTTAACCCATAAAATAATATGGGTAACAAATAAATTTCTTTATTGATTTTTAAAGCAATTTTGACTAAACAATGGTTTGTGTAAATTGTTGCTGTAAAAATGCTTGGGTATAAGTTATGGAAGAAATCAAGAAAATGCATTCTTCAGAGTAACCACTAGATGGAGCCAGGAGTCGTTTTCTATTGCCGTTGGTTTAATGTTATGGCAAGCCATTTTAACATTTGTTGCTTAAACTCTGTTAGTACTTCTACAAGCTGCTATTCTGTTAGTAATGACAAACTTGAGATTTTTTTTTTCCCCTCAATGAGTGTAACTTTTCTTGCTGATTTGTGATGTTTCCAATTTTACTAGTGCTATATCTACCTTATTCTTTAACGTGGAAGTAAGTGTATGGGTGAGACTTCCAGTTCATTAGGCACTCTTGGGAAATAACAAAAAGAATAACAACGTGTAGTAAATGGTAAAACTGTTTGCCCTACAAACCAGTATGCTCATAATTAAGGTAATACATTAAAATAATATGGTAAGACATCAATTTGCAATATCAAGCAGCAAATCAAGCTATTTTGTACAGCTGAAAATAGCTGAATGTGGATGAGACCGGAAGCCAGACCCATAAAATTTACAAAAGGCCACGCCCGCTCCTACTGGAAAAATAAGGCAGATAGTGAAATGTTAATAGTGAACTGTGTATGTGTGTGTGTGTGTGTGTGTGTGTATATATATATATATATCACTAGTTTTCCCAGCAGGCACTAAATGCTTATATTACGTTAGGTTGACGTTGGACCCCAACGTGGAAAAAATATTGCGTTTTGGTTGAGAATAAAAAACAGGTTGATGTCAGTATTTGACATCAATTTGATATTGTCTCAATTTTGGTTACTTTACAACACCTAAAGACAACAGGACATCAATTTCAGCTGACATCAGTACTGGACATCAAATTAACATTGACAGTAGACGTTGCACTGGAATTTAACCAAATGTCAACGTCTTATGACTGCTGGGTCAGTTCCTTTTTTGTCATATATAATGACTGATCAGAATGACTTCTGCATAGTTAAAATTATAAGAAATTAAGAAAATTTTAAAAGGTTTACCAGATACAATTTAAATACATATTTGAGTAATTTCTAGTGACTAGTGTCTGTTAGCTAGTTGAAAAAAATAAAAAGATGCTCTTCGCTATTGGATGACTTACCAATTAAAATCAAATAGATGATCATAGTTTTTAGGAATAAATGTTAAAATGGCCTGCCATAAAGGTTCATTGTTATAGCTACACAAGGAAAAATGACCATGTGGCAGCGAGACAGAAGGAAACCAGGGGATTTCTAATATACGGGTGTAAACTAAATATATGTTGGCTACTGTGTAGAAAAACCGCTCAAAATATAAGAGCAAATATTAGTAATTACAAAGGTAAAGGTGCTTTTGAATAGAGAAATGACTCGCATACTGTACATGGATAATAAAGGGGTACAAGCTAGCCGTTTTTTTTAAACACCGTCTAGCTTTATGTCATAATGACATAAAATGAAACACATTTGCCATGGTGCAACATTTGTATCAAAGCTGTAAGCGGATTTTACATTAAATCAGTAATAGAGCAGAGGTGTTTAGCGCATGCGCATTCTGGCTCCATCATTGTGTCTACAGGAGCAGCACTGGAGAGACAAACCTCGTTTACCTTTAATAACCCAACCCGTGTCATTTCACACAGAAACCACCGCTACATTCGGCAGAGTGAGTATGTAACCTATTATTTCAACCAAGCTTGTCGTTTACACGTACCGGTTTGGTGTAAATCGTCGGAGTTTTGACAGTTTATTCGGTCGGCTAGTGAGAGCTAGCATAACCGGCTAGATGATCAATGAAAAAGAAACAAAATCATCCAAATATGATGTGAAAACAGTTGGTAATTAAATAATGATACGGATTTCATCATTCGATAGTTGATATTTGAATTGTTAACGTATATAAAAGACAATAAGATCTTTTAAAGCCTGGACTCCGGAGTAAAGCATCTCATTTAGGGTGAATGACAGATACTACGTGAGCATCACTACTGTAAATACATTTACATTGATGCACATTTAGCATCTGTCATTCACTTGAAATGACATTTTGTTTAATTTTACTTGTTTTGATTATTATTTTTCTTTATGTAGTAGCTCAGTTCTGTTGTATATACACGGTGATTTAGCTTTGAATTATAATCAGATTTCCACCCAGTATTGGTGAGTATTATGGTTATTGCATGATCCTTTCAGCAGGGTTAGTTTATTTAGTAGTTATCTAGTATTAAAACTGATTGACACGTTAATGCTTAAACACTAGAGAGGTGAATAATCTGTCATTGAAGGCCTGTGATGTGTGGTTTGAGGGAGGCAAAGGTAAATCATGCTTGACATCATTGAATTATCATTTAATGTGTGTGTGTGTGTGTGTTTTACATTAAGGTGGCATCACAGTTCATAAATGATGAACTCCTGTGATTCGGATCTATGGAGAATTAAGAGACTAGGCAAGGTCTCCTCCCACCATTGTGTAGCTTAGTTACAAGGAGTACAGGCACAGGCTTGTAATGTAAACTAAGCAAAAACAAAAACCGCTTGTGACAGTGAAGACAGAAAATGCATACAGTGAGGGCCAGATGTCTAAAATCACTACTGAATCATTATTATAATTTGCATTTTTCAAAATTTTATTGTGATATTGTCTGCCTAATAATTTGCATGTAAAATTTAGATATCTAAAAATTTGATTTTAGATTTGTTTAAATTTGTTTAGATTTGTTAGAGCCGCATGAACTAGTTTGTCCATTTTATTTGACAGTGTTATAAAGAGCATTTTGTGTGCAGAACCCTAAATATTTCTACATTTCTAAAATCAAAATATTATTTCTATTTCTTAAATATATATATATTTTTACTTTGTAATTTTTCTTCCATTTTTAAAATAATTTATTATTATTATATTTATTTTACATTATTTTACTGTTACTGGTATTTTAAGTCTTAGATTTTCAATTTGTACTCCACTGTACACACACACACTAATGTACCTCAGTGACCAGTACATTCATCATTTTTAATATTCTGCCCTGATCAATGGACAGGGCATCTTTTGCTCATTTCATGAAGTCTTTCAGGAAAATTGGAGTCCGGGCATCAGGTAATCTGCTTATCAGAGTAATACACTTTGTGGTGACCAACTGTTATTGCAGCCAGATTATTCCCATGATGCCTTAGCTGATTTTTGTCTTAATACAGTAGGGAGGCAAGTATCCTAGTGATGGCATTGCTGCTGTGTAACACAGTCAAGACTTTATGTTACCTAGTAGTTTTCAATAATTTTACACACTACCAGTCAACAGTAACATTTTTAATGTTTTTTAAAGTCTCTTCTTCTCATCAAGCCTGCATTTATTTGATCCAAAGTACTGCAAAAATAGTCAAATTTTGAAATATTTTTATTATTTAAAATAACTGTTTTCTATTTTCATATATTTTAAAATGTAATTTATTTCTGTGATTTCAAAGCTGATTTTTTTTAGCATCGTTACTCCAGGCACACAATCCTTAAGATATCAATCTAATGTTCTGATTTGCTGCTAAAAGACATTTATTATTATTATTGTTATGTTGAAAACAGCTGAGTAGAATTTTTCGGGTTTCTTGGATGAATAGAAAATCCATAAGGACAACATTTATCTGACATAGAAATCTTTTACAACATTATAAATGTCTTTATTATCACCTGTGATCAATTTAAAGAATCCCTGCTAAATAAAAGTATTAATTTGTATAATTTTGAATGGTATAGTGTATAATGTTACAAAAGCTTTCATTTCAGATAAATGCTGATCTTTGGATTTTAAAAATATTCTAAAAAATGTACTCAACTATTTTAAATACTGATGATGATGATGATAATAATAATAATAATAATAATAAATGTTTTCTGAGCAGAAAATCAGCATATTAGAATGATTTCTGAAGGATCATGTGACACTGAAGACTGAAGTAATGATGCTGAAAATTTAGCTTTGATGACAGGAATAAATTACAAAAATTATTAAAATATATTCAAATGGAAAATAGTTACTTTAAATAGTAAAAATATTACAAATTTAGCTGTTTATGTTGTACTATGTGGATCAAACAAATGCAGGCTTGGTGAGCAGAAGAGACTACTGTTCAAAAACTTTTAACTGGTAGTGTATATTTACAGATCCTCAAATTATTGTGCTTAAACATCAATAGTTCACTTATAAGTTGAAGTTAATTATCTTGCAGTCATTATTTTCTCGCCCTGTTTTTTTTATTTATTTTGATCTATGAAGTTACAGTTATGTTTACCATTGCAAAACAGAATTTTGCGGGCAAAATCCAATAATTTAAATTTATGCTGTTTGATTTTGATACAATATTGACAATAGGCAACAGACCTTTTTTGCTACCAAAATGTTGCTTGAATTTGTGATAGCAGTATGGGATATAGTAGATTATAATACTCAAACTGTATGGACTACTGTTGTGGTGCTTTTGTTCTTTTTTGTTTAACAGGAACTGGGTTTGAAATTACATAGAGATGAGTTAACTACCCCTAGTTACCCCCCCCTTTAATAAGAGTGGAATTCCTCTCTTGCTGTGTCCCACAAAGCTGTGCAGCTGATGTGTGGTCAGCAAATAAATAGTTAAGAGAATGCAAGCCGGACTATGAGTTATGTCACCATCAAAGGGCTTTGCTGCTTTTCTCGTAAGTGGCTGCTGATCTGAGCTGACAAAAATGCAGGTCCAGCCGCACTGGCATTTGATATCCAGAGGTGGTACTCGACTAACAGCTCTCTTTTCTCATCCTGAGCAGGAAGGACCTCTGAATTATGAAGCAATGCTCCGGCGGACCCTCTCTCTCCTGCTCTAGTTACCACAACTCCTGCTGCTCCACCGCAACCAAGAGCGCTTCTGCCACTGCTAGTGGTTTGGCTGCCTCCTAAAGGGACAAAAAGGAGAATTCGCAGTCCTCATCAGCTGTTGTCTAGTCACATATGGTGCATCGTTTGCATTCCCGAGTCGACATCCCTACCGCTCAGCTTCTTGCCAGCCTGTGGCACTCGTAGGGTTCATCAACACAGGATATTAATAAGCGTGCGCTCCTGTTTTGCCTGGATTGCGCACGCTAAAGGCCATATTTTTTTTAGCTTTTCTTCTCCACTGCCACACGGGTGGTGGCAGGACATCATAGGTCATGGAGCCCAATATGGAGTACTGTCTGACCCAGGTTCTACAGAAGGATGTGGCCAGGAGGTTGCAGATGGGTCCGGAGCTCATCGACTACATCACAGATGCTGACAAGTGTCACGACCTGGAGAGTGACCAGACTGCGCTGGATAAAATGGTGGACGGTATTGCCACCTCTTGGGTTAACTCCAGCAACTTCAAGGTAAGAGGCTTTTTATATCATTTCGATGGTTGACTGTAATTTTCTGCTGAGAGCAGCTGCAGAAGTGGACGTTTTGTGACAATAAAGGGGGCAGGGTGGTGTTTCAGTTGAATTGGGTATTAAAGCAAGGGCTTTTCTTTGGGAATTCTCCTTCAGGCAGTTGTCTGGCATAGAATTGAGGGCCTGAATCAATCCCTCGAGCAAAACAGAGCAGGCTTTTGAGGTCACTGTAACATCTACAGCCCTTCATGTTGACATATGTCAAGATCAGACACAATAAGAGACTTCCATGTCTTCAGATGATGATTAAAGCATTCATTCACCTAGAAATTAAAATTCGGTTGCCATTTACTCACCCTCATGTTTCTATGTTACAACTAATGCGAAAAGGTTTTTAGAGTTCCTCATGGAAGGTGTAGATGACAGGCTAATGTTGATAGTCATTTTTTGTTCTTGAACAATTCAGGCTTAGATTAAATTGCATGACTAACCATAAACGTATTATTTTTATAAATGATTATTTATGCACTAGGCGTCTTACTGTATATTGAATGCTGTCTACAGTAGACATTTAAGAAGGCTGTAGGGTGAAATAAGATGGCTTATATTCAATTACTGGTTTCATGTCCTAGAATATCAAACTCTAACACTGGCAATTAATGGAGATAAAGTGTTTAATGGGAATCATGCCAAAAATCCTCTTAAGAAGCAACCACAAGAGGTTTGTATTTCAAATATTTCTCCTTGACCTTATAGCATTGAAATGCTGAGTCAGAGCCGTCCGTCGGTTTTATTTTATTATTATTTTAACGTTTTGTTGATTGTGGTATATTATTTTGACAGCGCCTGTTTATCTTTGTCACTTCCTCAAGCAGCTTGTAAAGATAGAGTAGCAATTATGTCAAGTGGTTAGCTTCATGAAGTTTAGCTCTGCTGTGTTTTGTATACATTTTAATGCTGTGACGTCATGAATGTAGTATGAGTTCTTTTTGTGAGAGAGTCGCAGGTCAAATGAGGTTCAGGGTTTTGCAGTCACATGATTTGAACATTAGATTGAACGACACTGGAATCACGTTTTTCATAAACGACCTCATTTGAACCCATCTAAAGGATGATTCTCTCATAAACTCTCATGTTTCAGCCAGTTGCTGTGTGATAACGTGAATGGATAATATTTCATTACAGACATTAGGACTGGGTGATATCTGAAATGTTGTCTCCGTTTATCTGCCTTTTGATGTAATTCAGTATTTATCTGTTGACGTAATTTAATATTTATCTGTTTTATCTTAATTATCTTTTTTCCCACTCAGAAAAAAACATCATTTCAACCAGACATTATAACAAAGTAGATTTAAAATGATACAAAGTGCAAATGTAAAAAATTAAAAATTAAACCCTAGTTAAAAATAATCAAGGCATGTTTTCCACTAAATTAATCAAAGTTAAGTTTTTATTTCTATGTATATGTGTGTGTATATATATATATATATATATATATATATATATACTAAAATGGAGTAATGAATAGAAGTGTTTTTTTGCATATAACACTACCAGTCAAAAGTTTTTGAACAGTAAGTTTTTATTTTTTATTTTTTATAGAAGTCTCTTCTGCTCACCAAGCCTGCATTTATTTGATCCAAAGTTCAGAAAAAACAGTAAAATAAAAAACTTTTATATTTGATTGTATTTTAAAATGTGATCCTGTGATCAAAGCTAAATTTTCAGCATCATCACATCAGTCTTCAGTGTCACATGATCTGTCAGAAATCATTCTGATATGCTGATTTGCTGTTCAAGAAACATTTATTATTGTTATCAATATTTAAAACAGTTGAGTACTTTTTTTTTTCAGGATTCTTTGAATAGAAAGATCCAAAGTTAAGCATTTTTCTTGAAATTAAAAGCCTTTGTTACATTATACACTAAGCCATTCAAAAGCTAGGAGTTTGTAATTAATTAAATTAATTAAAATTTGTAATGTTTTTGCTGTATTTTAGATTAGATAAATGCAGGCTTGGTGAGCAGAAGAGACTTCTTTAAAAAAACATTAAAATTCTTATTGTTCAAAAACTTTTGAGTGGTAGTGTATTTAAAATCTGACACACTACTGAGTGGTGACGCAAATTAATCGCTGAATCATTTTAGAATTGATTCATTGAAGCTATTTGTACTGATTAATAATGAATAAAGTGTAACCAACAAGATTTTATTAGTCAGGTTTAAATCAAAGATGCTAATAAAGCAATTGTCTCATTTTTGCAAGTCATGAGACAAAGAAGGATTTCACACCTAGTGTTATAGTAACTTAATGAATGGCCAAATAAAAAGCGCATGGAAATCATTGCAGTATTTACAACATTGCTTTATTTAATGTTGTCAGCAAAATCATTGTGGATATATCTTAATTGTTTGATATATATCGCCCAACCCTAACAGTTTTCTTAGTAATGTTAGGAGGGTTATTTAGTGTTTTTCAACGTCAGGTTTTACTGGATGTCAGTAAGTACTCACTTGCAACTGCCTGAGAACAAATGAATTCGCTCACACCGCATTTTATTCACAAGCACCAGCCTTGACAGAGACAGCAATTGATGTTGGGAGTAATGTGGAAAGTATTCGGGCAGGGTTTGGGTGAGGTTGGCCCATCATGTGTGATGTGTCTGTATCGGAAGACAGTTTGTCCTTTGATGTAATGCTGACTCTTAGTCAGTTACTCTGCAAGCTTGGCAGGCTTGGCTTTAGCATGGTGTTGGTTGTAGTAAAACAGAAATTATTATCTGACTCATCCAGAAGTTGCGTGTTAGGCTTTTTAGTTCACCACTTTTGGCTTGTACATTATATAAAAGTTTTTGTCCTGTTGGTTGTGGTCATAGTAGTCGCAGTAGTTGGTTAACCTGAATTAAAAGCATTTGTGGCTATCTCTATACTAATGGTGTTATTATAGAGTTTAAAGCTGATTAATAAAGGCTTTTGTGCTCCATCAAAGAGTAAATCATGTACTGACATGTTTGCAGTGCACTACAGTGCTGTTTATGTGATTGTGAATGCAGTCTAGTCTTTCGGTCCACAGGACCTGTTTAGCCAGTGAATGACAAAATGCTGTCAACACTCTTACTATGCAGGTTCTAGATGAATTTATTTTGGCAAGTACATGTAGCACTAAGCCTCTAGATGTTGCCTATAAATCAATTGTTTATTCATCTTAACCCAAGTGTCCTGCCTCTGCCCAGTTTTTAAAATGAGTTGAGTCAATTATTTACTGAAGTGTAATGAATGCCACTCTGAACCACGGGACCAAGGCTGGGCAAAATTCAGAATTTATTTTGGTTCATGATGAATTTCTTTTGAATTGTCCACACCCCACTTGATGATAAATTGGAACTGAATGGCAGGAAGAGTAATTTATTGTATTGCAGTTGAGGCTGTCATGATTCCTTGATTCAATTTGAGTACTGGATTTAAAAAAAAGCCAAGAATCCATGAAATGCATTTTTGCAACCGTTTTCCAAGGCTGCATGATGTGTTAAACCCATTTAAAAATCATAAAAAAGCATAATGTCATTGTGAATTCAATTAAACACATATGCAGTGCAGGTTTAATATATGCGCTTTAATTATTTACATGCGTGTAGGTTAAGGGGTTCCTATTATGCCATTTTAAAGGTTGCTAATATTTTACATGTATGTTTACATGTATGCAAGGTCAAAAAACACTTTGGTTTTCTCCAAAAATAGATTTAATTTTACCTCATTTCTAAATGATTTGTAAACGACTCGTGCAAAGCAGTTCGAAGAATCAGTCTCTCTAAACCTCCTTTCCGTGAGCCCTCACTACTGTGATTGGTCAGATGGCGCAGTCCTTCATGATTGGCCTACCGCGTACAGCGCGTGTCGGATAAGAAATGCCCATTGCCATAAATGCCTATTGACTTGTCAATACATAGAAAAGATGGCATCGATTTTACCTTACCAATTTGAGCCGGAGTCTGGCGATGAAGCGGTTGAAGTGGCTGATTGACAAGTTAGCACAGACTACTGTGGAAAGTGTTAGAAATTTGCTTATGTAAGTGAACCAGGCACACCTCTACGTTGTAAACTTCAACATTGTATAATGCATTAAGCGGCTTTCACACCGAATGTGTTTGTGGGCGGGAAAGTTGTTTGCGATGTAGAACATGGGCGGAGATTATGCAGATATGTTACTTTGTGACGTATAGCCGTAACAGAATAAGATTCGAATTCCTGATGACTCGTTCAGGCAATTGTGAGCCGACTCTTTTTTTTGATAGACAATAACTTTAGTTATCGTGCACTGTCGGCGTCACAACTTTGCTGATAGTTAATGTTCACATACAGCTACATGACACGCTGCTTGAAAGGTCATATTTGAAAAGGCATAATAGGAGCACTTTAAGTATGTGTCAGAGCAGCTCTGTTTACAGTAAATGCTGCTACATACAAACAGTTCTCATGTACATGTGTGGAGCATCTCAAACTAGGGCTGTGTAAATAATCGAATGCGATCATCATGCACATTTCATCAGTAATGCCGGTTCTGTGATTAGCAAAATGCGCATGATAATCGCATCCGATTATTTGCACAGCCCTATCTCAAACTCCATCTCTGCATATTGCTGTTAGTTTGGGTTCATTATAAAATTCATCTGTGAACACAACATGCACCATTTCATCAGATTCGTAAAGTAAATCATTTATAAATCTACGCAAACTCAGGAGAACACATCAGTAGCTTTCTAAATATGCTAACTGTTCATCGTGATTTCAAAATAAAAGCTCAAACCTTCACTTTGAGTTTACATGTTTTGATGTCCACATATTCAAAAAAGTACAGTGGCTGTAACATTTCTGTGATAAAGAAATGGCCCAATATTAAAGATTAAGTGGATATTTGAATTAAATGTTGTTTAGTTGATATTAAACAACCTTTCTTACCACCCAGAAAGGTAGTAAGGACATCATTAAAATAGTGTGACAGAAGTTGTTGAACCATAAGTTTATGAAGCTACGAGAATGTTTTTGTGTGCAAAGAAAACAAAAATAACGACTTTATTCAACAATCCTTTCTGGGCCTTGAACGTGTCAGTTGTGTTGCCATCTGTGCAGGGTTAGAAAGCTCTTGGATTTCATCAAAAAATATCTCAATTTGTGTTCCGAAGATGAGCAAAGGTCTTACAGGTTTGAATTACAATTTGAATTACAGTTCTGCATCCGCAGATAGCATTTTCTGCTCTATGCTATTTAAACTCGATTCAACATCATGTATTCTCAGTTAAACTGAATGGCACACAGCTCTGGTTTCGCACAATGAGGGCTGACATCCGTCACCCAGTCCTGTAAATGCAAGTAAAGAAAATTTGTAGCAAACCCCTCAAGTTGCTTAAGAACAGCAGAATATTCTGTCTTTAAGCAGCTTACAGAGGAAATGTGGCCAACTGGAGAGAGAGAGGAAAATGGAGGGGGGAGATAAGGAGGGCAAGAGACTGTCATTTTTTTTTTTTCATGCGGCTGATGTAAGCCCTGTGTCCTTTGTACCACCCTTGACTTCATAATAGTGGGGGGTAGATGTGACTTTCATAGAAAGCAACTGTTGTGTACGGCACCTCCCTTTATTGTTAAGTGTTATGTTTTCTGCCTTTTTAACTGTTTTTCATATTCCCGAAACAAAAGTCATGTAGCACTGGGCACAAACTTTTTGACATAATAGCTTTGCCAGCTTAATTGCTAATGAATTTTTTCGTAAATGGTTTATTGTTTTATATATATGTTTTTTTTTTACGATTAATGCTAAACTAAACTTTAAATTGGATAAAACAATTTTGTGGTTAAAAAAAAAAAAAAAATTAGCATACACCTTAAAATCTCTTGAGAAATTGACCACAATTAGTTCAGACACATGCCTACATTTCCCTAAAGCATTGTGATCATAGAGACCATTGGTGTGAATTGTTTCTATGAGCAAGGCTTATGATACTTCTGGGAAATGCAGCCCTGGTCTTACTGTGAATGATTGGTCTATGCACATTATTCCCAAGGAAAACTATAGAAACCTTTTCCAGATTAAATCAATTCTCAGCAGATTAAAAAGTCCCACCCTGCATTCTTACTCAGTATTCCTTTCATTCTGAAATGTCACATTATACAAAAATAAAATGGGTTGTAAGTCCCTCTAGTGAATGGAAAAACGATTGCTTTTAAAAGGGCCGTTTTTAAGAAGTCTTCCTGCAGCTGGCTTTCTTATAATTGTCTCTAATAATAAACAGAAAGAGAAACATAGTAAACAGACAGAAAACAATTTAACTAGCATTGCCATGTGTTTACAATATGTCCATGTTAGTTAAACATTTATCAGCCTCATGTCTTGTTTATCAGCCGCTGTAGTGGAGAATGTTGCTGTTGTCGTTCGAGCAAGGCTCAAAGTGTAGTAGGCCGCATAACCTCTTGTAATGTTTGTTTAGTCAGCGTACGCTGGAATGTCGACTTGGTGAAGTCATCCTATATTTGGTAGGTGGTACATGTGGACCCTGCATGTTATGTCATCACGCTTCAGCTTGTGCAAGAATGAATTCAGGAAAATAAAACGGACATAAGATATGAAATGAATGGTGTTAAAATGTTTTTCCATTTGATTATTTTATTTCGATATTTCGCACATTTCTGCTTGAACTGTTGACTTTTTAAAAAATATTTTTGTGGGTCATAAATATTATTAGACTGATACAGTTGAAGTCAAAAGTTTACATACACCTTGCAGAATCTTTACCAAAATAAGGAGGATTATGCAAAATGAATGTTATTTATTTAGTACTGTCCTAAGATATTTTACATAAAAGAAGAGAAATTAATAGTTGTATTCATAAAAATTACCTCATTCAAAAGTTTACATACACTTGATTCCTAATACTGTGTTGTTACCTAAATAATCCACAGCTGTTTTTTTCATAGATCCCTTGTTTGTCCTGAACAGTTAAACTGTCTGCTGTTCTTTAGAAAAATCCTTCAGGTCCCACTAATTCTTTGGTTTTTCAGCATTTTTGTGTATGTGTATTTGAACCCTTTCCAGCAATGATCGTATGATTTGAGATCCATCTTTTCACACTATAACAGAACATTCAAATGTTCACTGCTCCAAAATGAAAAATGTTGCATTATGAGCCAGGGGTGTAAACTTTTGAACAGAATGAAGATGTGTACATTTTTCTTATTTTGCCTAAATATAATATTTTTTTCATTTAGTACTGCCCTTCAGAGGTTACAGAAGATACTTTCATTTACACAAATAAGTTTACAAATAAGTTACATTTACACACATAAGTAAAATTTATCCTGATCTTCAAATTCAAAACGTTTTCATCCCCTGGCTCTTAATGCATTGTGTTTCCTTCTGATGCGTCAGTGAGCGTTTGAACCTTCTGTCATAGTTGCACTTGAGTCCCTCAGTTGTCCTCAGTGTGAAAAGATGGATCTCAAAATCATAGTCAATGATGTAATTGTTCAAATACACAGAAATGCTAAAAAACCGAAGAGTTTGTGGGACCTGAAGGATTTTTCTGAAGAACAGCAGGTAATTTAACTGTTCAGGACAAACAAGGGACTCATGAACAACTATCAATATTTTCAACATATGATAGTAATAATAAAAAAACTGTTCTTTGAGCCTAAATCAGATTAAAATTATTTCTGAAAGATCATGCGACACTGAAGACTAGCATAATGGCTGCCAAAAATTCAGCTTTGCCATCACAGAAAGTGAGAACAGTTTTTTTTAAAATAACTAACTTTTAGTGGATAGTTAGAAGTGAAGATCAGCAGTTCCCTTATACACTTGATTTAATTAAACGGCAGAACATTGGCTCATCATCTTTTCACTGTATCTTTTCTGTTCTCATGGGTTCCCTTCTCTTTTTTTCATGCTTTTTCTGTCTTGTCAGTTTGCATTTTTCAACCTCCTACAGTCGTGTCTCCTCACCTTACTCCATCACTCCATCCTCTCTTTTTGAACACACAGCACTGCCGACTCTTCAGTCCTCAGCTGCGGATGATTCCCCCCCTCCCACCCTCACTGCAGTATGATAGCTAGCACGTGCGGCCCACTTGCCTGTCGCTGAACGTCGTGTGATGTGCATGGAGCCAGGCTGGCGGCAGGAGAGCGCCATGATGGTGTTGACGCAGGGGGTGATGGGATGCCAGAGTACAGTGGGGGAATGATTGCATGCGGAGAGCGGCTGCTGTAGTCTGTCTCTCTTAAGCTACTAAAGCTTCCGGAAGACGAGACTCTGATTTAGTTGGCAGCGTTCCACCTCTGTCTCTCTGCCCAGCTGTTGCTCTCCCTTCTCCTCTCCCCCCAAACTCCTGCAGCTTTTAACCTCTCAAATATTTATTGCTAAAATCATCAGAGAGTTTAGAGCCACGTGCATTGCATTCAAGGCTTAAAATGAACTTCCATAACTTTCATTATTGTCAGTAGTTTTGAATTGATTAAATTGGGTCAGTTCTTATCAGTTAATCAAATTTTCCGACCATAAACGTTTCTTGACATCCACAAAACTGTATTTTGCATAGTTTTTATTAAACATTAGACAGCATTAACCCTTTGACAGCATAGTAGAATGATTTTTGAATGATCATGTGACTTTGAAGACTGGAGTAATGCTGAAAATCTAGCATTTAATCACAGGACTAAATTATATTTTAAAATATAATCAAATAGAAAGCAGTTGATTTAAATAATAAAAATATATTTTACAATATTACTGCTTTTGCTGTATTTTTGATCACATAAATGCAGGCTTGGTGAGCAGAAAAGAAAAAAAAAAACATTAAAAATCTTACTGACTGTAATTGACTGTTAGTGTATATTTTATTTTATTGTTTTTTATTCTGATTTTGCTGCATACTTCCCAATTAAACAACATCCCAGAATTGTGCTGTGAATTCAGCCATTTTTTTTATCAAAGATTCCATGTATTTTAAAAATTATATTTATTTTAATTTATTTTATTTATTTATTTATTATTTATTTATTTTATTCTGCATTTTGTTGCATACTGCATCCTGTAAAAATGCTCTGAATTCACCCATTTTGTTTGTATATAAAAATTGCCTAATTTGTTATTCATAGTTAGACTTTATTTTTATTCTTTCCTGGACAAATGCAAAACATCTCACAAAGGCTCTGAATTCGCCTATTTTTATTGTGCTTGATTCTTTTCAGTGCTGCTGCATTAGATGTGCTGTTCCACTGCTTGAGCATGAACAGAACAGCCTGTGGTTTTGTGTACGCATGTATTGTAACTAAATTGTGGGGAAAATAGCGCTATCTTTTTATGTAACCCATCTCTTTGGCCTTGTGCTTTTGTCAGTCTTACTGAATGAGTGGTTTTTGTTCTCTGAATGTGCTTCTATGACATAATAATAGCTCATCATATGCTATTAATTGTTTTTGTGTTCAAAAATTAGAAAAGATATAGTTAGGAGCTTCAGATCATGTTAAGACATGACCATCATTGCTCACAATCAGTGAATGGGGTTTAAAATCATTTTCCTCCCAACAATGTTTTCACCTAGTTTTAATCTGAGTTCATTGTACGTAATTGTGTAAATCTTCACGTTTTTCATATTGGTTATATAAGCACAGGGTTGGGGTGGATGTCATTTTCTCTCGTATGACACCTTATTTCTATATACACACACAAGAGAATAGCCTTAATATTCTCCTTTTGTGTGCATGTATTTAATTGTAGAATCAGGGCTATAAGGATCTCAAGCATTGATCTTAATGTTTAGTCATATCAAGTGTCTTCCCATAGTCTAGACATTTGACAATAATTTGTGTGTGCAGAAACCGGGATGTTTTAGCAGATTTCATCCTTGCTTTTTTAGATTCTGTTTTATCAAATTTTATAACAGCGTTTGGCAAAACTATTGAAATTCTACCAGTTTGTTTGAGCTGGATTTCTTCCTAATTTTTGCCTTTTCTTTCTTTCTATGTCATATTCTGTGTATCTCTGCTCTCTGTTTGTCTGTCTGTCTTTCTGCCATTGTGCTCTGTCAATGCTTCCCTTTATGTAGAAGCATCTAATGAAGTCCGTTGGAGCTGAACAGCCTCACTAAACCTACTTACAGACCTTCAATTGTTTGCTTTTTAGAATCTGAAACTAATGTTGAACCATGAAGGCCTACTTGGCAAACAGAAGACTGAAGCATCCGTTTGTCTGTGCAGTTAGCATTTCTTTGTTAACTCGCGCTTGATCAGACCAGAGAAACCATATTTTATAGTAGGTATCAGTCTGTACCAAGAACACCTGTCAGATTCAGTGAATGTTTCAGTACACATTACTATGCAAAAGGGATGCTCATTTTAACTGGTTAACCGTTAACCGACGGAAAGAATTTTGACCGATTAATACAATCAGTTAAACGGTTTAAAAGGTCTTTTTTTTCCCAGTAATTGATCAAAATACTTTAAAACGTTTGCTGGATGATTAAAATAAAATAAACTTGCATTTTTGAGAGAAAAAAAAAGATAGATCGTCTAGGCCTATAAGTCGCATTTTATTATTACATTCTGAAGCCGACGCGAAATGTTTACAAACACTATAAACATAGGCTAGGCTATTTTAGTTTCCCCTCACTCTATAAAAAAATTCTTCAATTTAACAATATTCAGGAAAGAACAAGGATGTAAAATATAAGAAGCTAGGCTATATAAACGACAAGCCAAAATAAATTCATTAAAGCTAAAGTGAAACTGAAACTAATGTCGGGTCTCTCATTCGAAACAAATCCAAATGTTTACGTATTTGAGATGTATTTGAATGCCAAAATATTATTTATTACATAAACCTGGTTTTGTACTTCACTTGCATTCCAGTATCCACATAAAACAAATGGTTTGGCATAATATTACTTCAGTGTGTTGATAACGATTAAGCAGTGTGATTTTTTTTCCATATGTTTGGCTGACTGTATTTTATTATGATAATGGAAAGGCTTTTTCCTTCTAACAGTGGAAACGACTCCTTCTAGTCATACAGATAATCGAAACTGTAAACGGTTTGCGTTTGTTTGTGTACATTCACAATAAAAACAAAACTTTGTGCTTTTGCAAAATAAAGAAAAAACAGGATGACGCTTTTTAGCCGTCTTTCACGCAGCACAAAAATAAACCAAAAACTCTGCATACTATAGCTACTTGTTGCAGTTTTTTCTTTCGTTTTGTTTAGTAAAAATATTTATTGTATAGGCCTATTCATTCATTATATATATAGCCCAGCTTTATGATGTTTTTCACCGCTGGCATAAGCGCTGCAAGTGCGTGATGTGATGCGCCCATGCGATTCCTCATGTTTTGTTGTTTGCTGCTTTTTGCACATGTAAAATTAATCACTGGAAAACAAATTTTGGTATTTTTAACGAGTCACAGACACTTATCCTTTCTAAAATAATTAAATTCTATTTTAAAATAATCTTGTCGTTTAACGGTTAATAATCGGTTAACGAGCGTCGGCTGTCGGTTAGGAAAAATAACCAAAATGAACATCCCTACTATGAAACAATAGACTGTGTGAAACATAAAAGAAAATATTTTGAAGAATGGTGGAATTCGGTTTTGGTTTTCATTGACTTCCAGTGTATTTTTTCGTACAAAATCAAAATCCGCGTTTAGCCACTAACCTTGCTAACTAGCACGTTATTAGGAGGCGATTGCAAAGATTCATTAAAAAAAAACCCTTATACTCACTTCTGCTGTTTACGCTATTTACCAAAATTTATTAACTAGAAAAATGTCATTTACACAACACAGGATTTCTGGACAAAAGTAATAAAAAATGCTTTTGATTATTAAAATTAAATGTAACCGTTTAAATGGAATTGGGAAAATTAATGGAAAACACAGAATTTGGTAAAAACTAATTTGAGAGAGGAAAAAAAAAATGTTTTTTATTTTTTTTAGCATTTTTACCATTTTTGTTAAACTTTTAATAAATTGCTGATAAATTATATACGTTTCATGATTTCAGTTAATTAGACATGCTTTTTGATTAATGATATTTAATTTAACCATTAAAACAGTCTATACCCCCCCCCCTCCCCCCAAAAAAAACAAAAAAAACTAAATGGAATCCAGAAAAATTTAAATAGGACAAAAAGGAATCCAAACGAATTTCAAAAAAGCGAAATCTGGAAAAAAATGGAATTTGGAAAAAAATAAAATGGATTTCATAGGGCCCTTCTGATGCTGGTACTGACTACTGAAATTTTGTACCGAGGAACACAGTGAGAATGTGTAAAATGCAAAATGTTACTGATAAAGTAGTAAACTAGCCTTGTTTTTTGTCAAATGTTGTAAAACAGCATTTTGTCAGCACTAGAGGTAGTAGTTTGGATCACAGTATGCTGTATCACAAACAAACCCCCATCACAACAGGACAACCAGTGTGTTATCAGCTCACCCAGGCTTATGAAGGAAATGGAGCTGAACTTCACGCCCATATAGACTTTAGCCCTCTGAAAGGCTGATCTGATCGCTGAGCATAGCGCACGTCTTTGTTGTTTGCGCAGACATCTCTTTGTCAGTCTTGCTCAAGCAGTGAGATGGAATGGATGTGGCAGAGGTGCTGATGTGGACGTGAGGGAAGGGAGTGTCAAAAGCTGTTAATTCAGCTGCCCTTCCACAGCACAAATGACTAAAACACTTTTACTTGCCACAGTGACAACCACAGTCTCCTGAGTTCTGTCTTTTTCTTATTGGTAATTCTTTCCTTTTGTAACTGCTGTTGTTTGTCATTTGTCATGTCTGTTCTGTTACACACAGTCTTTTGCTGAGCCACCTTCTGTCTCTCTCTCACTGCTTGAGTATACAAGTTGTGTTATTTAGAGAATGAGTCTACAAATGGAGTCATGCTTACTTCTACATCTTGCATTTTTACCAATATCATGACTTGCACAGACCACACACTGGTTTTGGACATCCCAGCAGCTTGATGGATTAGAGAAAGTTGCCTTTGACGCACACTAGACTCATGCACACTCAGCTGACTTTAAATTTCCTGCGCTGGTCAGCACCTGCTGTCGTGAAAGCTGCATGTGTGTGTTTGATAAGAGGAAATGCTCTTTGCTGGATATCAGCTGTAGTTGTTCTGCCTTCATCAGGTTTCCGTTTTGTTGGCGAGGATTGTCCACATTCCTTTCTCGCTGTGTCAAGACGGCCCAAGCTTTGCCTGAGGACATTCTTGAGTGTATATTCTAAGTAGCTGGAAAGTTTCCTCTGACCTCTAAGTGTAGGCTTGTGTGGCATGTTATTGTGAGGAAAAAGGAAATGCTCAGATTGTCATAGTCAGACATAGTCGCTGCTGCTTGCCTCTCTGTGGCTATTGTCAGTCTACTTGCACAGTGTCTTGTCAAAATAAATGAAAAATAAAAAAAATCAAATAAACCATTTGAATGCTACTAAAGTGGATTTGCCACAACCTTTGCGACTGAAAACTGCTGCGTGCGACTATGAAAAAATATAAAGTAGCTGCAGTGCGACTGACCCAAACGGCATATTTGTGTTTGTGCTGAGGGAAGCTTCAAAGGTTTCTATATGTTTTTGCAACGTTGAGTAATGTATCACAGACATATCTCACAAATCCTTTCATAAAGAAAGTGTAGAGAGAGTGTAAATAAGATATTCATTGTTCAGTGTAGAGAGCTGTGTATCGATTTAATACAAGAGTTAAATAAGAAGTTAATATTAAGTGACTTGTCTGACTATAACACTATTGCCTGATTTTGCTCTATTTTGTCATCCTAGTTTGAAACAAGTCACAACTGAGCCATTCTCCATTCAAACACAGCATTGTTTAGTTTATGAATGAACGTGCATTTTTAAATGAATCTAGTGAGTCAGTAATTCAATTTCCCATTCATAAAGACAGTCACTTGTTTTATTCCTGAATGAATCTGCTGTTCAAACGAATCAAATGAATGAATGATTCAGTAATTAAATCAGTGATTTGCCGTCACCTACTGGCAGTTTTAGTTTATTTTTTAAAGAATATTTTTCAGTTATTTAAATCATTTGATATTTCTATATTCAAAATGTTATATTTAAAACATTAAACTCAACATAAATTTATGAATTTGATTGCACTCGTGCCACCTCTGAGCCTCATTAAACATATGAAAATACACCTAGAAGCCAATTTTGTGTTCTTCTGTGCCACCTCTGGAGTACAAATTAATTTTGTTAATACTGATTTTATTTGATTGGTAACTTATTCTACTTGTTCTTATTCTGCTGTTTTAATTAGAACTTTTAAAAAGCTTATAAAATCTAATGTTTTAAAAGTTTGACATACTTTTAATAAAGTTAGAAAAATGCCATTACAAAGGCAAAAACTAAAATTCCCCTGTAAATCACTTAAAGAAGTCAAATATCACCTAATTTCTGACCAGATTATTATTTTTTTGATTATTGATTAGAAGGTGCTCCTGAAATTTTGACTGTGCTCCTAATTTTTTTAAGTTGGGAGCACACGTGCTCCTAAAAAGGAAAGTAAACATTAAAGTTACCCCATGATTTACTCACCCTCAAGGCATCCTAGGTGTATATGACATTCTTCTTTCAGACAAATAAAATTAGAGTTTAAAAATGTTCTGGCTCTTTCAAGCTTTATAAAGGCATTGAATGGGTGTTGAGATTTTAAAGCAAAATAAAGTGCATCCATCCATCATAAAAAGTGCTCCACTCGGCTCCGGGGAGTTTATAAAGGCCTTCTGAAGCAAATTGATGCATTTGTGTAAGAAAAATATCCATATCCATATTTGTAAACCGCAATGTCCAGTTTCCACTGTCGTATGTGTGTTCACAAGAAAGTCACATTCCAGTGGATGACTACAGTAATGTGGAAAACATATGTAAAATTAATATAAATATTTAGTACCAAGCTATCAGTGTATCATCTGATACGGTCACTGTCCCGTAGTACTGCCATAGTGAAGGGTTAACGCTCAGAAAATGAAGTTTCTTTTTTCCCTCAGGGTGTTTCTTCTGAAGTTGTTTTTCCGTTCTCTAAAAATATGCTGTTTTATGAGGACAGTTTCGTAGTGACGCCATTATCAAGATCCACAAGCTGTTTAGTGCGCTGCAGGGTTGGTTAATTTGAAAAGCTTTAGAGCAACACAGCAACATTTATTGTACTAACAAGTAATGAGCTTGTTTTGTTGTTTGTTTGTTTTCTCATTCTACAGAGGATAGTGTGTTCAGTGCTGTTCGTATACGAGAGCTGTTGTCTATAGCACACTTGCCGAAGGTTTTAAATAGCCCGTGGACAGTTCTGCAGCCCAGTGAACCACAGTGATCTCTGTGAGGACGGTGCTCTGTGTTCTCTCTCTTACATAAAGGGGAAGGTGATGGGGTCGGGATCAGGGCAGCGCTGATAAGCTCTCTCAAATTCATGCATGTTTAAATATGGATGTGGTTTAATAGTGGTCACAGAAAGGACCGTGATGTTTTTTGGTGCTTTGAGCGATGCCTCATTTAATATGAAATTTTAATTAGCTCACCCGCACTGTTATTGTTTTGTTGCTTGTTGGTTGTGATTTCTCGCATAACTTTTCAGCCCTGGTGTCAAACAGCAAACAAGTCCCATTATTTCTTGCGTGATTTTTGTTTTGATGTAGACTTGATTGTTTAGTTCCTCGTGGCTTGTGCATGTTGTTTTGATAGAGATCATGCCTGCAGTAATCAGTCCCATGAGCATTCTGAAGATCTTAACAGCTCCCCTGATGTGCTTTTAGTCCACCTTTGTATTCTGAAAAATTGCACTCCTTTACCTAGCCATTACCATCCATATATATATATATATATATATATATATATATATATATAAGACTCAGGAATATATATATATATATATATATATATATATATATATATGAAATAGTATGAAATAGTAGTAGTAGTAATATAAATATAGTAGTAGTAATATAAATATCTGATTTCTGTGGTTGAAATATGAATCACTGTAACAGTATGCTTAAGGGAGTGGTATTTCAAAAAACATTTTCAGCAGTTTTATGCAGTTTTATGCTTTATGCACTGTTGCAGTGATTCATATTTCAATCACAGAAATTAGATATTTTATTTTTAATTTAATTATTATGTATATATAAATACAAACACATTAATGTATATATTTAAGAAATATTTACAAGTATATGTATTTATTATATTTTTATATAATTTATATTATATAAATATAAATATTTTGTACATTAATATATTTCTCTCAAATATATACATTAATTTGTATATATTTATTTATACATAATAATTACACACAGTACACACACATATATAAGGGAAACTCAGACTTTTATGTTGTATGTGATTAATCGCTATTAATCATTGGACAGCCCTAATAAATATATATACACAGTACACACGCATATATTTAGTAATCACAAACTTTTATTTAGGATGCGATTAATCACGATTAACAGCCCTTGGGAGACTTAGATTTAGCCTCTAATTCATTTTTGTTTTCTGGGATTTTTCAGTGAATAATGACTTTTATTTCTTTGTATGGGCTACTTTTATGATTATTATTATTATTTTATGATGTTTTCGGCCTTTTTGGAGTTTCACATTAATCATAAGGACTCTTGTGAGCAACGAAACATTTCCTCTCATTTCCGAGAACGTGACCGTGCAGTGATGGAAGAGCCGGTTAAGTGTAGTGGGAGGCATTTATGTTGTGTGGGATGAGAAGGCTTCTCATTTCAGGTGTTTCTCAAAACAAAATCAGGCAGAGAACGTGTCTGGTGATGCAAGTGTTGTTCAGTACTGGTGGTTCTTTTGCCGTGCTGCTGTGGTGTGGTTTTCTGTTTCTCCTGCAGTATCGTAGGCGTTTTCTCTGTTGAGACTCCACTTAGCCGCTCCTGACGTCCCTCAGGCCCTTTTTACCGGTGACTCAGGAGCCACTCTACTACTTGAGAACAGCTGTGGTGTAACATTAGTCTTATATTACAGATGGCCTCGAATCTCCCTCAAGCACTGACCTGAGACCAGCTTATCTAATAAAAAACCTTTGATCTCACAATCCTCCCAAAATACGAGGCTAACATAGAGTGCACGGCCATTACTTAATCTTGGTTGTGGTGCGGTTGCAGGTATGATAATAATAATGGTGCATGGAGAGTAGGCCTATGTTGATTTCTTGCATCCGTGTCTGGGCCTGTTGACTTCAACCCAGCTGTTTTTTCTTGACTCATGGAAAATCACAGAGTGCTCACAATGCTGGCACCAACGAGCAAACCAGCGTAGAAGCAAAACTAGATTCTTGTTTGAGCTAGCGTAATGATCGATAGTGGTTGTTGGCAATGAAACAAAGTTAACTAGAGTTCAGCTTTATGCAAATGTGAAACCTGATAGCTTTAGCGATGCATCCTACCTGGAAAGACCTTTATTAGGCTAACACATTTTTTATGAACTAACTAACTTAAGCATTGTCTTCAGTAGTATTTCAGTTTGAACACTGATTACCTCAATAGGCAGTGTTCACCCTGTGCCCTGCAGATCATTTAGTCTTGCGGTCTCACTGGCCTGGATAAAGTCCTCCCATTTGGACAGGCCTAATGAGGACGCTGTTCCTGTGAGGATCTGGGACGACCTTATTTTACCAGCAACATCAATGTGGAATGATCCTGGTAACACACCACCAAAGAAATCGTGGTGCAGAGGTTTTCAGCCTTGGGGTTGCACAGAGTTGTGTGTCGTTTATGGATTTCCCCCCTTTTTTAGAGCATCAGTTTCATAGCTGTAGTTTCTGTATGCTCTCTTTTTTTGGGGATAGAAACCAATATTTTTATTCAGCAAGGATGCATTAAATTGATCAAAAATTACAGTACAGACATTAAGAATGATACAAAAGATTTCTATTTCAAATAAATGCTGTGATTTTGTACTTTCTATTCAAGGAATCTTGAAAAACGTTGCAGTTTCCACAAAATTGCTTTTTTAGTATTGATTCTGATAAGAAATGTTTCGTGAGTGCCAAATGAGCATATTGGAATTATTTTTGAAGGATCATTTGACTGCTGAAAATTCAGCTTTGCCATCACAGGAATAAATTACATTTTAAAATATATTTAAATCCAAAACAAATTTTAAGTTTTAATACTCAAGTCTCAATTTATTTATAGAGCACAATTAAAAACAACTACAGTTGACCAACTTTGCATCCGATGACCCCTTTAAAAAAAATGTAATGTCGGTGCGGTTCTGATATGGATCGGTAACGTGTTCCAAAGTTTAGGTGCGGCTATAGCAAAAGCTCGATCACCCCTAGATTTTAATTTTGACTTTGGAAGAGTTAACAAACTCTGGTTGGCAGACCTAAGTGTTCTTTTCGGATAATATTCACACAAGAAGTCAGAAAGGTAGGAGGGAGCGAGGCCATTTAAACATTTAAAAACAAGCAGACTCACTTTAAAATCAATTCTAAAGCGTACTGGGAGCCAATGTAAAGACATTAACACAGGAGTAATATGTTTGTATTTACGAACACCTGTAAAAAGACGTTCAGTTGCATTTTGGACCATTTGTAATCTTGATATTGAAGATATAGGGAATTCCAATAGTCAATTGTCAATAGTCAACACTAATACTATTTCACAACATTACTGTTTTTTTAATGTAAATAAATATATCAAATAAATGCAGCCTTGGTGAATATAAGAGATGTCTTTCAAAAACATTAAAAATGGTGGTGTATAAAAAAAATGCAGTATGTCTTGGGCATAAAATATTGCAGGAAATGTAGGCTTTAACAAACTGGATACAAAGGTGAACTTGATGATTCAGAACCTTTGTTTTCATAAGAAGCAAGGATCGATCCATGCTAGACATTCATGCAGAATGAGTTTTTTTGCTTTCATAACAGGGCTTTCAGGGTGCTTTTCAGGAAGCTAAAAAGAAAAGTCAATAGTAATGAAAATGACTGGTAAAATTAAGATGTAATTTGTCTGTAGCATCCTGTGTTATAGCTTAATTGTGTAATAAGGAAGGCAGTGACATAATCACATAGGTGTTTTAATAATACATTTTTCAACCATTTCAAACTAGTTTCAACCAAAAAGTCAAAAGTTTTTGAACAGTACGGTTTTTAATGTTTTTTTTTTAATGTCTTCTGCTCACCAAGCCTGCATTTATTTGATCCAAAGTAAAGCAAAAACTGTTTACTTTTTTAAAATATTTTTACTATTTAAAATAACTGTTTTCTATTTGAATATATTTTAAAGTGTAATTTATTCCTGTGATTTCAAAGCTGAATTAAATACTCTGAATTGCTGCTCAAAAAACATTATAGTTTTTTCAGGTTTCTTCGGTGAATAGAAAGTTTAGAGGAAAAGAAATTTATCTGAAATGGAACTCTTTGTAACATTATAAATGTCTTTATCATCACTTTTGATCAATTTAAAGCATCCTTGCTAAATAAAAGTATTAATTTATATAATTTCTTTCCAAAAATTTTCGAATGTTTTGCAAGCTTTTGAATGGTGTAGTGTAAAATGTTAAAAAAGCTTTTAATTTCAGATAAATTTTGATATTTGAATCAACTGTTTTAAATGTTGCTAATAATAACAGATGTTATTAGCATATTAGAATGATTTCTGAAGGATCATGTAACACTGAAGACTGGAGTAATGATGCAAACATTTTTAGCTTTGATCACAGAAATAAATTACATTTAAAAAATATTCAAATAGAAAGCAGTTATTTTAAATAGTAAAAATATCTCACATTATTTCTGCTTTTGCTGTATTTTGAATCAAATAAATGCAGGTTTAGTAAGCAGAAGAGAATTCTTTAAAAAACATTATGTTCAAAAACCTTTGACTGGTAATGTATGTTTGACTCTGACTGAAAAGCTTTTTTTATTATTGCATTGAACTATCAAGGAAAATCTGATTCCTCATGACCCCTTTTAAAATGGGACATGCACCAAAAAAGGGTTGAGCACCTCTGCCTTAGTGATGGATGTACAGGCGCTGTTGAACTGATAATTGAAGACGACGAAACCAGGAGAATGGGCACGTATCCGTGAAGCAGATCTGTCTCGTTAGTGTGTTCTGACAGGTACACGCCTCTTCTCTCCTGCTATTCGCCATTTGTCTGGCCAGGTGTGACGGAGTCTGTGTAGACTTATGTAATAGTTTATTTTGGTATTGATTTGAGCCTGGAGCAGAAGCTGGAATGATCGATCACGCTCCTGTGTATTTTTCTATCAACCGTTAACGAGGAAACAGAGGAAGGAATGAAGCAAAATAAAGCACAGGGAGATGAAACAAAAGCTCAGCAAGGAGAACAATAGTCCTTGACTCCTTTCTTTGACTGTGGTGGATAGGAGAGATATAAATAGCGGGATAGGGTATGTTTAAATTTGGCAGCCAAGACGGTCTGAAACAGGAGGTTTCTGGTGAGAAGATGCTTTGGATTGCACATTGGGAGGAGGTGGGTTTACATTACTGTGGGGGAGTGGGAGGTCCTTGGGTAAATAATGGGTGTGGTCAGATCTTCATAATTGTCTGGAATCTTAAAGAGAAGTTGTTGTATATAGTAGTTGTTGGTTTTTTTGTGCACAAAAAGTATTCTCATAGCTTCATAACATTATGGTTGAACCACTGATGTCACATTGGCTATTTTAACGATGTCATTCTTACCTTTCTGGGCCTTGAACATGGTAGTTTCGTTGCTGTCTATGCAAAAAGCTCTCAGATTTCATCAGAAATATCTTCATTTGTGTTCTGAAGATGAACAAAGGTCTTACAGGTTTGAAACGACAAGAGAATGAGAAATTAATGACAGAATTTTAATTTTTGGGTGAACTATCGCTTTAAGGAGGACAACAAAGAAATCAGCTTTGTGCTAGCCAGTGCCTCATGATATGACTTGCCTTTTTTTTTAACACCTCCTCTAAGGCATTTAATGCTCTTCTCAGCTGATGTGGTGTATCTGTGTCTCAGTCCTGGGTGTCACCAACATAATTACAGTCATTTTCTGTATGGGTGAGAACAAAGGATTGGGACCTTGTTATAGTAGATATATTAGAGTCAAACCCAGCTGGCTAATACATATGTAAAATAAATCAAGAGGGCAGGACTAAACAAATGTCAGGAGATAAATTTTAAATGTGAAATTAGACATTAAAGGAAATTGCAAAAATAATGACTGTGTTCAAATTGGTTTCCCAGACACTCCCCCTTTTTCAACTGGTTTCAACAGATGCCAGTCTTTATTGAACACTCATTTGTTTGTGAAGATTTTCATTATCATTTAACTTATTTAAGGGTTTCCAAAAATTGCGCCATTATCTGACTTCAAGAAGTCAGGTGACACAGTTGTGTTGAATATGGTGTTAGCAGGCCTGCTCTCACTATACGCTCATTGAACAGTCCTCAACCCCAAGACAAGGAAAGTTAAGTGGTTGGGCGGAGCATTTGCAGTCTGTTTGCTTTGTACCAGCCTCCTCTGTGATGGTTGGAGTAAAAGAAAGACCAAATTGTTGATCATTTGGAGTGAAATGTGTTTAAACATGTGTAATGAACTTTACTGGAAAAGAACACGGTGGCTGTGATGTCAAAAAAGGCTGAGGAAGGAGAAAATAAATGAGATGTTAGGAATTTACCCATAATTCAGACTGGGATTTCTAGATTGTTACCCATAATCCTTTGCAATACTCATTCAGACTAAGAGAGTAACATTACCATACTGATTTTAAAGTTGTATGTGAATGTGTAGTGTTTCTAATACTAGTTTTCATTATTGTGATATGGTAATGTTATGTTCAGTTGTGTGTTTATCCATATTCCATTGCTCAGTCAGACTGAGATTTGTTACCCATAATCCTTCACTCATTCGGGTTTGGGGGGAGGGGTGGCCATTTTATGAATTGTACCTTCTTACGTCCTTTGTTCTTTGTGATACTTTGAATTAGCAATGACATTATAATGTTACTTAAAGATTTTAAGCTAATTAAAAATGTTTGTATGATGCTATGTTACACACACATTTAAATTAAATTAAAATGCACACATTTAATTTAAAAAATTGTCCCTCTTTAATTTTATGCTTTTTTTTTTTTTTTGTCTTCAGTTGGCTTTGTTGGGAATGGACCTTCTATCTGCCTTAGTGACAAGATTACAGGACCGATTTCGGCCCCAAGTTGGTACAGGTAAGAATATGAATACCTTCATATATAGACTTCATACAGTATATAGAAAGACTGTGCACTGTTATTACTTATGAATGGGAGAAAGTGCACCGCCCAATATGGCGAATAAGCCCCGCCTTCTAAACAAGAGAGCCAATCCTTGATTAGTAAAGTCATCGTGTCACTGCAGCTGCCCTTGGACGCTACAGTTCCTATAGAAACAGGCAGCGTTCGCAAACTCGCACTCATGACTACACATACACACTGGCTAGGCTAGCATCAAAGACAAGCTTTTTTTTTTAACTGTATTTGAACATAAAAAACAAGTTTATGGGCCTGTTGTCAAATTTCATTGGTGTTTTGGAGAATTATGTTTCTTTATTCAAAGAGATAGGAGCTGCACTTGCATGCCTGAGAGGCGTTTCAAAAATGGTGGCTGAGTGAAATGACTTGTCTTAAAGGGACTTTGTTAAGAACCAATTTTACTAAAAAGGCAAATTAGCATTAGAGCGCAATTCCATAAAAGCTGATGGGAGGGGAAAATTCTGCCTGTGATTTACTAACAATGTGCACATTAAAGAACACAGATGCAGCCAGATAATTTCCATAATGACCAGTGAAATCTACCAAAAGCAGCGCAAAATAGCGCCCGCTTTAAGACATGATTATTTTGGGCATTAAATAATGGCACAAATACCAGCAATTTGACAAGCGCAAATGATAGTAAATCTCCCATAATTTTTGTGCCTGAAAGGGAGACTCCTACAAATCCATATTCAATAAGGTCAGGCGCAAAAAAAACTAATCAAGCCTTTTCGGGGCTAATTCTTCACTGCGTGTCTTTAGTAAATCCTGACAGTACTATTTTAACGCCAAAAGACGGTTTGCGTGGTGCAAGCTGTTAGTAAATCTAACCCTGTATGTGTAAAAATTTCTCTGTCAGATTTTATTACCACAAAAAATCATAATCGTTGTATGACAATTTATTTAGTTTATCTAAAGAAAATAATAATTATTATTATTTTTTTTTAAGCAGTGGTGCTTAAATGAAGATACACAAATTCCTGCAGAATTTTTTTTAGGTTTGAGTTTGCTGACAGAGTGTTGCTTTAAGTGCTGAAACTGTCAGCATACACTGAAACCCTCTGAGAAGTTGTTTCTTAAAATTCATCTGCTTTAAAGCATCACTGCTGCAGCCATTAAACTGCTTTTGTAGTACATTCACTGCAATCATCAATGAATTTCAAGGCCATCACTGTCAGGCTTCAGATTGTCTGCTGTGAGAAATCTGAAGTTCTTCAGTCTCAAATTATTTGACGCTTCCAGCTAGTTGACTAATCAGTAATGAAAATAGCTTTGCACATCCCTAATATCTAATCTCTGTTCTCTCAATCTCCAGTTTTACCCAGCTTGATAGATCGGTTAGGTGATGCCAAAGATCAAGTCAGAGACCAAGATCAAACCCTGCTGCTGAAGATCATGGAGCAGTCAGCTACCCCTCAGGTAGTATTTGTGTTTATCTAGGCTAAATGTTAATTCCAGGATGTTTGATCCATTCTAAAGCTAACACTACAGTCCTCTTGTGTGTAGACGGTGCATTATGTCCACAAGCATACGTCTTTATATTTTTTCCTTGTGTTTAAATATCACGACAGCCTAAACAATATTTGTAATGTAAGATCTGAACAACCTGCTTCAGAAGCACCCTTGTAAGACACCTTTGGTGTGGTGTTTTCATTTAGTTAATGAATTGAACTCTGCTTCGTGAAAAGGCTGATGGGAGGTCTCATAATGAGATTAGCTGGCATTTAATTGTATTAGATTGAAAGTATTGCATTTGGATTGCCTTCACAGTACATATGGGACCGAATGTTAGGGGGTTTCAAACACAAAAACAACCGGACCAGAGAGGGAGTCTGTCTCTGTCTCATCTCAACTCTGAACACGTAAGTCCCATTGTCCTCTCAGTCTGGATATTGTACCTTTCATTCAGCATAAACACAGTTTTGATGTTTATGTTTAATATTTCCACTTGTAGTTGATTTTTTTTTTTTTGCTGAGTAGAGATACTAAGTCGTTAAAATCAAAATGAAGCAGCACATTCTTTGAAGATCACCCATTAAAGCTGAACTTGGCAAAGACACCACAAACCCCATGATGCACTAATGCCACCCTCCCTGTTGTTATCGCTTCTGTTTTTCAGATACGGTGCCCAAGGCTTAACACTGAGCAAAATTGTACCACATATATGTAATCTACTCGGAGACCCCACAAGTCAGGTTTGTGCATTTGTCATAATCAAAGACATTCAAGATTAAGCTCTGATCTGCATGACATGGCTTTTTTACAGAACAATGGACGAAAGTAGCAACATTACACAAAGCCATGGTGACCTCTGGTGGTGGTTTTGGATGTGGAGTTAGTGGAAATACACCAGTGTGCATTTGTTTTTATTAAATGATTATAGATTTTACACTATTAATGATTATTGTTAACAGATACAGCATTTCAAATGGTAAAATACACATATAAGTAGTAATGTCGTTGTTTTTTTGTTCTTCTAAAACATGAGCAGTGTTTTGCGAAAGTATTTTTAAAAAATATATATATTTTTTTTTACATTTATGTTGCTGCCTTATGTTAAACTGTTTTAAATTACTTTTTTGCCACATCAATCTACACTCCATGCACCATAATGACGAAGCAAAAACAGAATTGTCAAAACTTTGTAAGTGAAATAAGTACATTTCATAAGTATTCAGACCCTTAACTCAGTACTTAGTTGAAGCACCTTTACAGCCTCAGGTCTTTTTGGGTATGATGTAACAAGATTTATCTGCCATTTATCGTCTCACCTCTTTACCTCTCAAGCTCTGTCAGCTTAATTTGGGTCTGGCAGACATTTTCAGGTTTCTCTGAAAATATTTGATTGTTTTCAAACTGTCTATAAGCCACTCTTGCTGTGCGCTTAGGCTCATTGTGCTGCTGGAAGAACCTTCTGCCCAGTCTGAAGTTCTGAATGCTCTGGACTGGGTTTTCATTAAGGCTATCTCAATATTTTGGTGCACTGAGCTTTTCTTCTACTCTGACGAGTCCCTCAGTCCCTGGCAGTGAAAAACAGCCCCAAAGCATGAGGCTGCTACCAGCACACTTTACTTTTAGGATGGTACTCTGCAGGTGATAAGCAGTGCCTGGTTTCCTTCAAACATGATGCTTGGAATTGAAGTTCATCAGACCACAGTCTTGTTTCTCACAGTTTGAGGGTCCTTTAAGTGCTTTTTTGCAAATTCCAAGTGTATTTCATGTGTCTTCACTGAAGAGAGGACTGAGTTTTGCCAGTTGCCACACCACCCCAAAGCCCAGATCGGTGAATTGCAGTGATGTTTGTCATTCTATAAATTTCTCCCATCTGCGTATATGATCTCGACTAGAGTGACCATCATGTTCTTGGTCACCACTCTAGCTAAGGTCCTTCTCCATCAATTGCTTAGTTTGGCCAGGAGGAGTCCTGGTTGTTTTAAACCTTACGAAATCATACCCATTAAACTGAATTTGCCAAACGTAACTTCACTTAAAGTCTAGTAACATCTACAAGCAATATAAATGCTCCTGAGCTAAATTTCAACAGTCCCAGGTATGAATACTTGCAATGGAATCATTTAGGTTTTTTTTATTTGTAATACATTTAGAAAGATGCTAAAAAAAGATGCTTTTTTGCTTTGCCAGTATGGCGTATGTAGTGTAGATTTATATGGAAAAAACATAATTTAAAGCTGTTTAACATAAGGCAGCAACATAAAATATGAAAAAAATGGAGTATGAATACTTTTGCAAGGCACTGTACATATTGCATATAAAAGCTTCCACAAGTGCACAGTTTAGAAACTCATTTTAAAATGAGTGAAATTATTGAACTCTTGTCCAGGTTCGGGATGCGGCCATGAACTGCCTTGTGGAAATATACAGACATGTTGGAGAGAAGGTTAGGATTGACCTTAGCAAAAAAGGACTGCCGCAATCAAGGTAAGCTCTTTTTTTCTTTTTCTTTTTTGTTCTTTTTCTTTTTCCTAATTTTGTACCAATTCAGAGACAGTGCATCAGCTTTACATCTGACATTTACATAAGATGGATTTCTGTCTAATTTGGATTCATCTGTTTGTTTTGAAGATCTTTTTCCCTTTTGACGTTTGCAGCATCTGTTCATTTACTTCTATCAGGCAGTGATAAATCTAGACAGATGTTCTTCCCCATTAGTAAGACTTCTAAACAGAGTGAAAACATTCATGAACCAGTCTCTTAGTACTGTAAGGATACTTATTACCTTAAGGGGCTAAAGTGGCTATTCATACAGGTCATTAGGTCTTAATTTCCCTCCGGACCCAGAATCAGGCTCTGCCCTCTAACTGGAGACTAATATGCTTTTAGCAGCTAACATTATGGGCTCACAGCAAACTGCCTATGTAATTAAGCTTAAACCTTTTGATATGGGGGTTTAGCATTCAGAAGACTGTGGCATTCATTCAGATGTTAGAGCCTGCAAAAGACAGTGTCCAACCATGATACAGCAAGCACAGCAAGAGTTGACTGAAGTTGAGTGCATGGAGAGGCGGAAGGCATGCCAGCATTTGCTTGTGGTCTGAATTTGGTTGTAACATCTGTTAGGTGTCCCTCCCACTTAAAATCTGTGCATGTCTCCATGGACCATGCAGGCATCTGTTTCTCTGATCTTCTCCGTGGTTATAGTTTTAAGACTTTTGAGGGCAGGCTCAATTGGAACATGCCTGGGGGAAACAGTTTGGTGTGACTTCGGACACAGTGTCAAACTAGTTTGTAAGCATCAAGGCTCAAGTATGTGTAGCACAACTGCAATACTTTTGAGTTAATTCACCAGATCTCATTAATACAATCATTTGGGTCAAACAAAAAAAATTTAAACTAATGCTAATTCATTTCCACTTCAGAGAACCGCACTCATTATATTTGATTTATTAGATTAATATCATTTCCATGCTGCCTTCTCAGTTGACTTCATGTGCATCTGTGTCCAAATTCTTTGGGCCTAGACCAAATCCTGTTGCTAAAAATGATATCCACACAATTAATGGCCCTAAGAGGGATCTATGAGAGAATCAAACCCTTGTTGCTTTCTCACTGAAGCCCACATTTAGCATAAATCATGCGTACACAACAAAGTTTTAATTTTCCAAATGTTCAATATCCATTTTGAGCCCTAAGCACACTGACGGTTTTTCAGCGCTGCTGTTTTTAATGGACTGAATGGATGTATCTGCAAAATTCAAATCTTCTCGGCTGAATTTAGAGGCGCACAGTTTGCATGGATGAAGTGAATAGAGGAAGAAATCTCTTTTGAACACTATAGCGCATAAGGGTTTAGCAAGCCGCATTTCCCTTCTCTCAAACTGGAGAAAAGGCACCCATCTCATTTGCAATTCAAAATTCTGTTGTGGGACATTTGGTAAAGCAGAAATGATGAACTTGTAGGATTAAATGTTTGCATTTGTCAGTAGTTGTCAGCAGGGATGCCCTCATTTAAAATGAAATCCCAGCATGATTGTTGGAAACAACATCCTCTTAAACATTAATATCACAAGGCTTTACTTACTTGTCCTAGTTAGAATTTAATGACTTTGCCAGTTAGAGCTTTGAACGTTATCATCATCACAATATTCACAATGTTGCTTTTTTAAATTAAAGAGCTGGTCATATGGGTTTTCGAAAAGTATATTTTTTACAGTTTGCAACGTAGCTATTCTTCAGTGTAAACAGTCTGCAAAGTTGTTAATCAAAAAAGTGCATTATATATAAAGTTATTGTCTCTCAAAAGAAAGTCAACTCATAATCGCCTTGAGTCGTTATATTTTCAAATCTTGAGTTGTTATATTTTCAAATCTTCTGCCTGTTATCGATATACGTCACTAGGTAACACATTTGCATAATCTCCTGCCTGGGAAATACGAACACTCTGACCTGCCCACAAACACTTCTGTTAGTTAGGGTGTTTACATCGAGAAGATGCTGTGTTCTGCACTGTCAAAGCAAGTTTGTTTTGTTTTCATTTCCGAAAGATGATGATGTGAAGAATCAGTGGTTCAAATAAATTTTTCCAATGATACCACAGCAATACAATTTGAACCTTTTGTTGTGCGTGTCATTTTACTGAAGACTGCTTCTCTAATCTTGGCTTTAATCTTCGTTGGGATAACGGCTCAGCTAATGTATCCGTCTTTACTGTTTTAAGTGTTTACAGTTTAGGACGATTTGCTTGCATGAGTGTTGAAATGTTTTTATGTCATTATTTAAAGAACGGATTGGAGCACTATATTATTGTTTTGTTGCATGCTTTGTCATTGACAACACGCTTAACTGCTACTCAAAACTAGCCCTAAACTAGCCCGATTGCATTTCAAGGGTGGAGTCCCCTGTTAAAGGGGTCATCGGATGCCCATTTTTCACAAGTTGATAAGGTTCTGTAGGGTCGTAATGAGAAGTCCATAACATACTTTGGTTAAAATTTCTCAGTGAGAGTGTATAAAAAATCTTTGTACCTTGTCAAAATCAGCCCTTTTTAGAGCGAGCCGTTCTGTTGCATTTGCCTTTAAATGCTAATGAGCTCTGCTCACCCTGCCCCTCTCTGCTGTGGGGTGACGAGCTGTTCTGTTTACTTTAGCCGCATTTAGCTGCGAAGCTTGCTTACTAGCACATTATTAAGAAAGGTGATTTGCAAAGATGCATGAAAAAACCCTTATATTCACTTCTGCTTTAGGTGAAGGTGGATCACAAATGATTAGCACGAACATAGGCGCATTTATGTAGATCGCCGGGCGCATTTCCTTCTAAAACGCAAGTAATGTTAATCCTCTGCGTCTTCAGCCTCTTCAATCTGAAACGTTCTTGTCTTCCCCTGCACCGGAGTCGACATAATGGCGGTCGGACTGTTACTGCTCAGTCAGGGCAGGTCTAAGGTAAGACGGCCTCGTCAATCAACTATCGTGGGAGCGGCCTTGGTCAGTGTGATCTGGGTCGATTTTTATCATTATAGGGTGGTTGTGTACACACACTGCCAACACACATTTATTCAGACATTTAAAAGTGAGTTTTGCATCCAATGACTTCTTTAAAAATGGCGTTCCAGAGTGTAAAATTCACGTTTTTTTTTTGTCGGGGTTGTAAATTCACATTCCAGGGGCTAAATATGCCATTATTGGGCTCGCTTCAACTCGCTGACATCAAAAACAACCGCAAACTTGCTCCTCTCTGTACCAATCATAACAGGCTTGACCAGCAGACCAATCAGAGCAGAGTAGGCTTATGGAATGGAGTGATTTACAGACCTTACGATCAGAACTGATCGAACGAATCGTTTCAAAATCATTGGGAAATAACTCTATGTATAAATGTATATTCTGAGAAAATTACAATGTTTTCTGGCCTTAGATGCATTTAAATCTGTTGTAGGGGACTCCAACACAATATTAGGCCACTTTAAAATACCATACAACCTGCTCTTTAATATCGTAATTGCAAATTATGAATATTTATTTTATCACTCAGCCCTATTTATAACCTAAAATGATTTTTTGCCACTCTGTAAGGCAGAGAATTGTGGCAGCCCGTCCAGTTTCTGCATGGCAGAATCCCCTCACAGGGAGCTGAGAACATGACGACGAATCGGCTTTGATGCTCAGGGCTCTGGGGATCTGCCTCTGACTCGCACAGACAATCTTTTGAGAGGGATGTAAAGGATAAAGGATTCTCAGCGGGCTTTACAGGAAGAAAACATCCTCGACTTATGAATACGCAGTGGGAGGAGTTTCAGGGACATGGTTCAGTTTCACATTCTCCAAGTGGTTTGCTGTCATTTGAGGACTTATAAGTGTTTCCTAAATCGTTGCTTTATTAAAGAGGCCGTATTATAGTTAATATCTTTTTTTTTTTTTGATCCACTTATAATGTTTCTTAAATGGAATAATAGTATTGTTGTACACAACCTTCTCTTTGACCTTTAAACAAAATGTTTTTTTTTTTTTGATACTGTATCTTTAAGACCTGTAAATGACCTGTTATGATTGGCTAACCTCTTCACTCATAGATTACTCTTACTCCTGGACTTGCAGGTTTATTTTGGGGTCAAAAATAGTTGGTGCAGAGCTTGCATTACACTGACACGATCACAAAACCATCCATGCTGAAATGTGACACATCACTTGTTACATCACAAACAGTCTCGCTCAGCCAGACTTATGGCTAACGGCAAAAAGTCTGGTCCTCATTGTAGCTTGTTCTGGCCTTGAACTGGCACATTTAGACCGCCTAATTGCAACCGAGTACTTTAGAGTCTGTTGTGTCCATAGTTTATGAGTTAGGTCATCATGTCATTATGTCTATGGCTAATAGTCTACATGGTTGTTAAATAATAGTGTAGTGTAGTCAGGTGGTGTCTTAGGATGAAGGGAGTGACCAAATGAAAGGTATTTCCATTTCATAGACATTAACCCTGCTTGCTGAGAGCACTTTTTGTTAGATTTGCAACACCTGTTTCTGAGGATTGGTTTTGTATGCCGAGGCTCGCATTTCCAGGAGTTACTGTTCTAAAGGTCTACTTATTGTTTTTCTGTATTTTAACTTTTAACTAAATTTTTTTTATTTTTTTTTACAGGTTGAATGTAATTTTCAGCAGATTTGATGAAGTCCAAAGATCTGGGAACATGATCCCCTCCTCAGGTTCAGGTAAGAACTTTATTTTTAGAAATTCAAGGAATTCAAATGTCCAAACAGTCTTTTAAACAAAATAGCTTGGATGTTTGCTCTGGCTATGTTCCAAAACTCCCTACATCATCCTAACCTCATAAGTGACCAATCTGCAACACTCTACTTAGAATTAAATTTATAATCAACATTTTTGTTGCATCATCCACCATCTTGGATGGATTGTATTCACTTTTTTTGTCAGCCAAACCCTTTGGTTTTAAACAATGACTTGAAGTGCTCCCTAACATTTTGTTAATATTTCAATAATTTAACAACCATTTGCATGTCAGTTAATGGTCACATGACATATACAAATAGATAAATAAAATATTAAAAAAAAAAATTCAAATAATTAAAAATAAAAAGTGCTTTATTTTAAAGCTGCAGACTGTAACGTTGTTGTTGTTGTTAAAAATGATCTGAAAGAAATTTTTGAGCAAGTACATAACCAACTAGTGTTCAAAACTACAGTGGAGGTCATAAGTTTACATACACCTTGCAGAATCAGTAAAATGTTAATTATTTTATCAAAATAATAGGGATCATACAAAATGCATGTTATTTTTTATGTAATACTGACCTGAATAAGATATTTCACATAAAGGATGTTTACATCTTTTCACACTGAGGTCAACTTGAGGGACTCATATGCAACTATTACAGAAGGTTTAAACACTCACTAATGCTTCAGAAGGACACATGATGCATTAAGAGCCGGGGGGTGAAAACCTTTTGAATTTGAAGATTAGGGTAAATGTAACTTATTTTGTCTTCTGAGAAACTTGTAAGTTTCTACTGTAGCTTCTGAAGGGCAGTACTAAATGAAAAAAAACATGATATTTAGGCTCTTAATGCATCGTGTTTACTTCTGAAACATCAGTGAGCGTTTGAACCTTCTGTAATAGATGCCCTCAGTGTGAAAACATGGATCTCAAAATCATACAGTCATTGTTGGAAAGGATTCAAATACACAAAAATGTTGAAAAACCAAAGAATTTGTGGGACCTGAAAGATTTTTCTGAAGAACAGTGGGCAGTTTAACTGTTCAGGACAAACAAGGGACTCATGAACAACTACCAATAAACAAAAAAAAACACAGCTGTGGATCATTCAAGTAACAACACAGTATTAAGAATCAAGCGTATTCAGATTAGTACTAAATAAAAAAAATAACATGCATGTTGTATGATCCTTTTTACTTTGGTAAAATAATTAACATTTTGCAGATTCTGCAAAGGTGTATGTAAACTTTTGACCTCAGCTGTATCTCCTTACCTTAGCTTGTAATAATGTTTTCTAATTTGAGTGGTGCTGGTAGGTTTTCACGAGAAATAGAGGCATGCCTCCGTTCGTCTTTGTGTCATTACGCCACGCCTGTAACAACTCGCCTAAAGGATATAATTCTGCAAATAACTTCAATTGCAGGTTTCAAACAGAGATGGTGACAAAGAGCCAAAACTTATTTTTATAATTGAATTAATCATTAGCTTTTAATTACCTGATGAACCTCAGTTTGGCAAACCCTGTCTTAGGGTATTTGTTTATTATTACTTAAATCATCACAACAGAAAAAACAGACAGTATAGTCAATAGTACCCACACAAACTGTATGATAAATAATGTTCTATATTATTTGAATATTACAAGTACTGTTTAATCATGACTGTATTAACCTGATCAGGTACACAATGATAGCCTAAAAGGTTTTTTTGATCAGGCTTTATGAATCAGGTTGGTTTTGGCATGACAGACCCAGATCTATATTAAGCATTAGAGGTTATGAACCATGTTTGTTTGAAATACAGAATTAGGAAGGTCTGAGTCCCCCTCTCCTCCACCCCCTCCTTCTGTTCTCCCCTGCGGCCTTGTGCACATTATATTGCAGGATTTGGACTTGTTTTGCATTTCAGTGGGTGGTTGAAAACAGCATCTGTTTTTGTTTTTGTTTTTTTTGTTTTCAAATGAAAATGAAATGTCTGTTTATTTGGGTGATCGCCTCTTCTACTTTTAGTTTTCTTTGTAAATCTGGTTGATCTGCTGCTGAAATCAGACATAGGTAATGCATTAAGATAAAACATGAATCCATCACCATTGTTATGGTAAAGGTCAGCTTTAGAAATACACCTGAAAGAGAGAGAGAGAGCAGTGCTCTTCATGCTGTATGCCGCGGTGCTTTGAGAAAATCACTATGAGTGTTTGTCTGACTTAGATTCAAAGAGACTTACTTTGTCATCTTTTTCTGAATTTTGATTTATTTAATGGAATAATGTCATGCTGATTTTGAAATTGAAAAGCTTTGTGATCCTTGGTTCATGCTGCTCCATATAAAATAATTTGTCATAACCTTGTTGCTGCTGTATTGCAACTGTGAGAGTTTTGCAAATGATTTAGTCTAGAGTTAGAGTTGGTAAATTGTATATAAATAATTATTCATTATAAATATATATAAATACTGCTGTCATCCTGTAGATGCAGCACTTGCAGCACAGCTTCTTTTTAATAAGTGCTGTCTCTGCACAAATATTAATAGCGTTATATAACAGGAAATGTCTTTCATTTACACAATATTTTGTGTAAATCTGTTTTGTGAGGGCCAGAGTATCCGGAGTCTCTTTCCTGTGTCACGGTTTCACTTGGTGTAAGAAAGATGATTCAAGTCCTCTGAACATAAACTCTAAAAAGATTAAGGGGAAGCAAAGGACAAGCTAGCAGTCCCTGATGCACTGTTTGTACATTGCATTCAGTCTTTACAGGGGAAATGCTTTCTGTGTCCTTTATTTAAAAGAGTTGGATGGCTTTGTCTTTGGTGAAGTCACAAGACCTCAGCAGCAGGAAGGGAAAGGGAGGGAGAGGCGGAGACCCGAGAGCGAGACTGTAAAAAAAGCTGGAGCTTTGTTGTATTTGCAGTCTCTGTGTGAATTGAAGAGACGCTTGCTCTATGACAACCGGAGAAGGTAAGGATTGGAATGGAATGGCGGCTTTAATGGCAGAGACGAATAAAAGCTTTAAACCTCCAGCTGCTGTTCTGCCAAGGGGACGGCATGTTTATCGGTGTTTTCGTGTTTACGGATGATAACGCGTATGAGATTTAAATATTCGTGTTTTTGCTTTGCCCGTTTTTAGCTGGATTTCAAAGCATTTTGACATGGAAACGCAGTGTATCCGTTGATAGATGTTGTCGATTTGGAAAAATAAAACGTCTAATCTCTCAGATCCAGTCATGGATTCAGATGTGTATAAACTAGACTTGTGACATTTATCAAACACTCAAGACATCTCGCACCTGAATTGGTTTAATGCGTTTCTGCAGTCTGTTACAATTTGTCATGTTGTTGCATTGCATTCACTAAATATAACTGCATTACAGATTTGAATTTGCTCAGTGGCTTACTTTGTGCTATTTTGTGTTTTTAACATTAGCTTATGGATCAGATGCATGTGATTGTTGCATCATTTCTCGCTATTTTTTTAATCGCCTTACAGCATGAGCATTACAATTTTGCCTACAACATTAGCCTGAAACATTGCTCAAATGTGACCCTGGACTACAAAACCAGTGGGGTATATTTGTAGCAAAAGCCAACAATACATTGTATGGGTCAAAATGATCGATTTTTCTTTTATGGCAAAAATCATTGGAATATTAAGTAAAGATCATGTTCCATGAAGATATTTTGTAAATTTCCTACCGTAAATGTATCAAAACTTAATTTTTGACTAGTAATATGCATTGCTAAGAACGTCATATGGACAACTTTAAAGGCGATTTTCTTAATATCTTGATTTTTTTTTTTTTTGCACCCTCATTTTCTAGATTTTCAAATAGTTTTATCTCGGCCAAATATTGTCCTATCCTAGCAAACCATACATTAATAAGAAAGCTTATTTATTATGATGATGTATAAACCTTAATTTTAAAAAACTGAACCTTATGACTGGTTTTGTGGTCCACGGTCACAAATAACGATTATTTTATTTGCCTTTGTGACGCTAGCCAAATATAAAGCCATTACAGAAGAAGTTAGTACATTAATGAAGACGTTTTTATTTTGTCTTTGGAATAAGACCCGGAGTCTGTATAACTGAATTTATGTTTACTTTAATTAAGGTAAATCTACCAAAGACACTATCTTGGCTTGCTTTAATACCAAATGACTGCATGTTTCCTTTCCATTTTGAATCTTTAGTGTTCAGAACATAATCCTTCATTGACCTTCAGTAAAGTACCTTGCGCCGACAGTTTGTTGTCACCTTTGCAATATGCAACATACATACTGCCAGCATGATGTTGCCTGCACCTGTGAGAACAGGTTATAAATCACGTGCCTTAGTGTACTCGTTGCTGTCTAGGACGCACTGCAGGAAGTATTCAGAAAGGTAGAGGTGATCGAGGGATTGAGATTTTGCACTACCATTTCATCTTTTTTATATACAGTATACACTTGATACTGGATATGGCAGCGCAGTTTGAGAGTGAGATTAATGGATCGGGGCGTTTGTTTGAGTATGTGTGTGTGAGAGTTCATGTCCTACAGCACTGTTATGTAAACATGACACTTTGATTCTAAGCTTTTTGGTGCTGACATGCTCAAAGTCATTCTGACATGTTATGCTGTGTCATCGTCTCAGCCCAGTCAACAGCTAAAGAACGTTGTCGCTTGATACAGTGGCTGTGAAGGTGAACGCTGATTTTTGACAGGTGTTTTCACAGGTAAGCAAGCATCCCAGTTTCCTGTGGTAAACAAATGACATTGTTTCAGGATTAAAACACAGTTTGTCTTCAGTCGCATGTGAAAAATCTGATTTAGAACCTGGGGAAGCACTTCGTTCGAAGTTGGCAGGTCATGCAGAAAAGATTATATCCTCCTTCCCCTCTCCAGCTGAACTGACACATCTCTCAAACTCAAAACTTCAGTGGCAAGGAGATTAGGGCCCATTCCAGGGGTTTGTCCTCTTGAAGGGACATTACTCACTTCTGAGAGCAGCAGGAGTAAATAAATATCAACATCTTCACACTGCCGTGATTAATAAATCCGTATTTTGCAATCAGTTTTAGCTGTGAGAAGAATTATTTTTGAAAGAGGTTGATTTACTTACTGATTTACGCTTCAACGGAACTTCAAGTTATGGCATTTGTGACCCTGGACCAAAAAAAACAGTCCTAAGTAGCACGGGTGTATTTGTAGCAATAGCCAACAATACATTGTATGGGTCAAAATGATCTATTTTTCTTTTCTGCCAAAAATCATTAGGATATTAAGTCAAGATCATGTTCCATGAAGATATTTTGTAAATTTCCTACCGTAAATATGTCAAAACTTAATTTTTAATTAGCAATATACATTGCTAAGAACCTCATTTGGACAACTTTAAAGGCGATTTTCTCAATATTTAGATTTTATTGCACCCTCAGATTCCAGATTTACGAATAGTTGTATCTCAGCCAGATATTGTCCAATGAAAATGATGTATAAGTCTCAGTTTAAAAAAAAATGACCCTTATGACTGGTTTTGTGGTCCAGGGTCACATTTTATAATTAAATATTACATTTTTGTTGCAATGCATGGAAGCTTTCACAAAAAGATCAATAAGATCTTTGGGTGAAGAAAGTAGGGCGAATTTCCATTTCATGGTGATTTAAAACTTCAGCAAGTGAACAAACGCTGGTAAGGTATGACTATGTCTGTCCTATTATTTCATTTGACAGGTTGCCACTTTGATCTTCAAGTGCCTTTCAGGCAGTATAAAACAGCAAAAACGTCCAATTCAGATTAGCCATTTCGGCTCCAAGGGAGACATTCCTATTCAATTGAATAAGAGCTTGCTGTTAGATTGATTTGCACAGCAGTTTTACGATGAACCATTTGATTTTCTAGACCAATTAAGCGAGTTACGGAGCATGTTGTTGAGCCAGTGGCGGCTGCTTCTGTTGTATCTCAAATCAGAGAAAATTGTTATCATTAAGTGAAATGTAACATTGAACTCGCTGCTTGAGCTCTAGCTAAATATGATAGTTTGTTATCAGAGGATCGTCAATGATGCCTTTGTGCCATTTTTTTGACTGTCAGTAGCTATCTGCCCACATGCCATCTTATGAAAGACGTCTTTTGTGGGCATATTGCCGCTGTCTGCGGATGTTTTACGCGCATACAGATGTTCTGTTGTCCCTGCCACCCACCAATGATATTGGGCTGTGTTTTTCAGCAGTCAGCATACCTCTCAGTAGACATTCCTGCGAGGATTGACTGCGTATGCATTCCTCCGCCTACATTGGCGCTCTCTGAATGACGTTTCACAGTTAAATGCTGAGAAATGGCTTCCGACATGCTTATTTCCTTTTGTATTGATTTGACACATCTGGTCACACCAAATGGTTGAATCTATCACCAGGTAACAGGATGTATGGATATGTTGTAGACAGTGCAGGTTTTCGGAGTTTGCTATTCTTGGGGAGTCTGAGTGAAACCTGAGCTGGCATCTTGCTTGCATTTTTGAGATTGCTTGCATAACCTTAAATTATCCAATGTGGGAACATCTGCTATGTAATGCATTTATCTCGGTAATGTTCAGGACTGTGCGATGTCTGTTGTTTTGAATGCATCTCCTTAAAGGAATGTTCTGGGTTGTTTTTAACATGTTGTGCTTTGATAACCACAGATAGCGATTTTGAATTGTTACTTAGTTTCAACATATACAAGTGCTTGAACAAAAATATAAGTTGCACATTTTGGCTTTTTAAACATATTGCCCATTGGCTCTTATCAACTTCCATTATAAGTGCATTGCTATGCCTTTTCAACTGAAAATAATAGAGATTTATCCATTTTAGGCCCTGTTTATACTAGTTCGTTTTAAAACTCTCCTCGAAAACGATCCTTGCCTACACTGGCATTTTCACTGTGTTTCAGAAACCATCTGTAGATCTCCATCTACACTACACAACCAAAAATGCATGTCACATGACCATTCAGGCTGTATACACCTTTAAGGATGTCTTATTTAAGAGAAGCAACCATAATGAAAATTGACTGTTATTCCTTGGAGTGCAAAAATACTGTAATTTCTTTTTTTACTTTGCAATTTAACAGTTATTTTTCTTAAATGAGCCTCCGAAATGAGACGCAACAAATGAGCATGATGCTATTGTTTACACCAGGGGTTCTCAACTCTGGCCCACAAGATCCATTTTTCCTGCAGAGTTCAGTTACAACCCTAATCAAACACACCTGAACAAGCTAATCAAAGTCTTTAGGATCACTAGAAAGTTACAAGTTTGACCAAGGTTGAAGCTAAACTTGGGCTAGAGTTGAGAACCCGTGGTTTACACAGTCATCAAGGATACACAGAGCGAATGTGGGCAGCCACACCATCGTTTTCAGAAGTCTCTGTTTTGGTCCATTTACACTGAAACGCAGCCTCAGAGTTTTCAAACTAAAATAGGGTCTGCAGCGTTTTCGAAAGTCTCAATTTTTGTGTAAAAGACAGGTGAAACCGTAGCAAAAGTTATGTGTTTTAAAACGAAAACACACTAGTGTAAATGTAGCCTTAGACCTTTTCCACACAAATACATTTTCGCTTGAAATCACATCTTTTTCTCTCAGTTTTGGCCTTCCCATTTTCATTTGAAACCGCATCTTTTTCTCTCTGTTCTGGCCTTCCATCCACATTTTTGTCAAGGAAAACAGAGCAAACGCTTTCCGTAGTTGTTAAATTTTGAAACTTTGTTTTCACGTTTTAGTGTGGACTGTGAAAACTGAGACTTTTGAAAATGATGCATGTTTTGTCATTTGTCATATATATTGTATCAATAGATATCTGTTTATACCGGCTTTGTGCTTGTTGTTTGCTTATTTCACAATTCATATTACAGTCCTGCAAAGATGACAGGAAATTTACTCACAGTTGCTGTCCTGTGGCAAAACATGAGGCCAGTTGCGTTTTAGATCAAACATATAATGGTGAATTAGTGTGACATGGATGCATCAGTGAATGATGAGATATTTTTGTAAATAAAATGGTCCTGCCAGCAGAACTGCATGAAAACTTATTACATCTGTTCTGTCTGTATCAACCTTTTACGAACGTCTTCTGACATTTTAGTGTAGATGAGAAATCTGGAAAACGATTTAAACGCTAGTGTGGATGGGGAGTGTTTTAAAATGTCATACAAAAAATGTAATATTCAAATGTATTCAGATTAATGTAGACGTAGCCTTAAACGGACACTTTTTCTTTTGTCTCTTCATAGAGAGTCACGTGCAACATATTTGTAGTGCTGCAGGTGATATTTTGCATGTTTTGTCTTTCTGTTGTGTGTCTATAGACTAGAGTCTGCTTGGAACAAAAATATCAATTGAAATATTTCTTCCCTTGCTCCGACTGCCTTGATTTGCTTTGACATTTTTGTTTGCAGTGTGCTCTGTAGGCTTGTCAGGATTAGGCCTATTACATAATCGCCTCATCGTGATTATTTGATTTAATCGTTGTGCACATGAACACCCAATTGCAAACTGCCAGTCAAGTAAATGAACACTAGAAATGTCATGAAACATACATTTTATTATTGTTTTAAATTAGCTCAGAATTTCATGATGTTGCTATATGATGTTTCCAAGTTCAGTGTGAATAAATGACTTGTTAATCATGTGTATAAGCTGTTGGAGTTGATAGCCTTATGGGTGTCAACATATAGCGCAGACGTGCCTCTGGAAACCCGAGTTCTATTCCTGACTCGAGGTCCTTTGCCGAACCCTCTTCCTTTCTCTCCACCCTGTGCTTTCCTGTCTGATCTTATACTGTCCTATCCAGTAAGGCCATGAAATAGCCAAAAATATAATTTAGAATAATGTGTATAAGCTTGTTATATGGTTATTCACAATTATCTATATGACATTTAATTATAGGACAGCACTAGTGCTCTGCAAGAATCAGGCAACAGAATAGATTCATCCTGTAGCTCCTTCCTGTTCAGAAAGATTGGTGTGCCACCCCTTCCTCTCAGACTGATGGAATTTGTGTACGTCTGCTCATTTTTGATTACTTCCAGAGTCAATCACAGTGGATTAATCTATGATTTTCCTCGTAGATGTGTTCTGAGCTATAGCTTGCTTTAGACATCACTCCAGAATGGTTGCTGCCATGTTTGAAAAAAAAATGTCTTTGGTTTGGATTTGTAGTATGAAGAAAAGCCTTGGTCTTCATTCCATATTTTGCAATGGAATGGGGAATTGATGTAATTAAAACATGCAGCTTTATGATCGATGTGCCAAATTAGTGGTTAATGTTGGTGAAAATTATGGAAATGTTGACCCATGGAGATATTGGGAAAAGTAAATGTAGTCTTTCCTTCTGTGCTCAGGAAGTGAGTGTTTCCTGTGGTGTTCCTCGTTTACTCTTCCAGATAAGATAAACCAGCTTGACAATTGTGTTACCATCTGATATGTTTGTGTTACCATTCGAACACGACCTAAGAAACATCCGATTGGGGATACAGTGACTCCTTAACTCAAAAAACAAGTTATTCAGAGAACCCACAAGACTGAGATTACAGAGAAAATATTTGAATCGTTGATAAGTGTTGCTTGTGTCTCCTACAGATAAGAACTTTGATGACGAAGACTCTGTGGATGGGGGCAGGTCCTCCTCCTCTTCCTCTTCTAAGGGCTTCTCCAACAGCAGGAGAGGGGGCAGCATGGGCTCAATGAGACGACCCAGTTCTGCCTCTGGATCCAGGGCTCCAGGTAAAATCACAGCTACTGCAGCTCAGCCCCAAAATACCACTGAGAAACTAAAGTCAGAACATTCATCACAGTAAAAACTGTATAAACCCTTAAACACTGCACATAAACATGAAGAACAAGGAGAAACATAATTGTTCACAGAGAGATTATCTATTGAAAAGCATGTAGCTTAAAAAAAAAGCAGAAGAGAGATTGAGAAATGAGTGGAGATAAATAAGGATTCTGTTGGCAGGGCAAGAGCCATACTGCAGATTCCAGCATTATGTAACAGCCTTTGATGAATTAAACTGTGATTTTCATGTGGTTGTGTGATGGATTTAAATAGCACACACACACACACACACACACACACACACATATATATATAACTGCCAACCAAGTATTGAGTGCATAAATGAACATGCTTTAAAGAACTTGAATTTGTTTTGCAAATCTGTTTGATTGACCTTAGGAAATATTCTAATATTTTGAGAGACTGGATTTTTGACTGTCAAAAGTTGTAAGCTATAATCATCAAAATTAAAACAGAAAACTTTTGAAATGTTTTACTTTACATGTAATGAATCTAGAATATATGAAAGTTTCAGTTTTTGAAATGAGTTACAAACTAAAAACTTTTTCAGGATATTCAAATTTAATATATTTTATATATAAGAATTCTCTTCTGCTCACCAAGCCTGCATTTATTTGATCCAAAATACAGCAAAAAGTTGTAATATTGTGATATATTTTTACTATTTAAAATAACTGCTTTCTATTTGAATATATTCTTCAGCGTCACATGAACCTTCAGAAATCATGTGGATATACTGATTTGCTGTTCAAGAAACATTTATTATTATTATATCATCAGTTGAGTAAATTTTTTCAAGATTCTATGATGAATAGAAAGATTCAAAGATCAGCATTTGTCTGAAATAAAAAGCTTTTGTAACATTATACACTATATCATTCAAAAGCTTGGAGTCAGTGTTTTTTTTATTTTTGGAAAGAAGTTACAGAAATTAATACTTTTATTTAGCAAGGATTCTTTAAAATGATCAAAGGTGATGAAGACATTTATAATGTTACAAAATATGTCTATTTCAATGCTGTTCTTCTGAACTTTCTATTAATCAAAGAAACCTGAAAAAGTTCTACTCAGCTGTTTTCAACATAATAATAACAAATGTGTTTTGAGCAGTAAATTAGAATATTAGAATGATTTCTGAAGATCATGTGACTGGAGTAATGATGCTAAAAAATTCAGCTTTGAAATCACATTAATAAAGTACATTTTAAAATATATTCAAATAGAAATGGTTATTTTAAATAGTAAAAATATTTCAAAATTTTACTGTTTTTGCTGTACTTAAAGTTAAAATAAATGCAGGCTTGGTGAGCAGAAGAGACATTAAAAAAATCTTACTGGTAGTGAAAAAACCTTTGACTGGTAGTGTTTGTGTGTGTGATTTTAGTTTTTTTTTTTTTTTTTTTTCAAAATAAATTAATACTTTTTTCAGCAAGGACATCGATAATTATAAGCACTGTTTCTTGAGCACCATCATATTAGAATGATTTCTGAATTATCATGTGACACTTAAGACTGAAGTAATTGCTGCTGCTGGAATTATTTTAAATTGTAATATTTTGTATTAAATAAATGCAGCCCTATATTTATAATACATAATAAAATAAAAATTCAAGCAGTATGTACTTAAATCAGAAATACTAAAAGACTACATTCCTTTGTTTGAGTTACTTAGTTAATATTTATAATAATACGTGCTAATATTTATATTTCATTATAAATTAAGTGTTCTGCTAAATTTTAATAGATTTGTAAAAAACGAATTATTTAGTATGAAAAAATAAAGAATTGTAAAATTTCACCAGTATTGACTACTAAATCTTTTATTAAATTTTGTGATTGCGATTCCTTAGGGAAGGATGGTGCCAGTGCAGGAGCTGTGGACGAAGAGGATTTTATCAAGGCTTTTGAAGATGTACCTGCAGTGCAGGTAATGCTTCTTAACTTGAAATCAATATATTATGTACTCCTTCCATTTAAATGTGCAATGCAAAAAAATAAATATGCTGTTTGTTTTCAGATATATTCCAGTAAGGAGTTAGAGGACTCCTTAAATAAGATCCGTGAAGTTCTGTCAGATGACAAGCAAGACTGGGAGCACCGTGTCACTGCTGTAAGTTATTCCTGATCTGTTTCACTGCTGCTTTAGTCGACATTATGCACACTCCAGCTTTAGAAATGTCTTCAGCAAGGTACTGTTGAAGTCAAGGAATTCTTATGTCATGTATTTAGCTGAAGAAAGTGCGGTCGCTGCTTCTGGCTGGTGCAACCGAACACGAGGGTTTCCTTCAACAACTACGGCTTTTAGAAGGTGCCTTCAAGCTGTCGGCTAAAGATCTCCGGTCCCAAGTGGTTCGAGAAGCCTGTATCACATTAGGGTATGAAGTCATTCTTTCCTACCACTTTTTCTTCCAGTTTGTTAGGATGTTTATTTAAAAAAGTGTTCATGTGTGACATGCACTACCAAAATCAACTTCTTTAGTGGGACGCCACTGTTATTTCAGTATTTTATCATACTCTGCTATCTGTTTTATCTCAAATACCATTGGGATACAACTTCAAAGTGCGGTTTACAAGGCCAAATGAAGCTGTTGTGCAGGTCTCTGTGATTGAGCATGGCTCAGTGCGGGTCTTTAATTATTCTGGTCTTAATGTGTTTCTAATGAAGTGGAACCGAGCTGACTGGAGCGTGCAGAACAGCTCTTCTGCTAAAGTGCAGCCACTTGATGGATATCTAAACAAGCCTCATGCCTTAATGTCACACACATTTGATTCATTCCCATCTAGACCTGAAGGTAACATATACTTGTATTTATATTTTGTTGATTGGTGGGTTTTGCTGTCTCTCAGGCATCTGTCTTCAGTGCTGGGGAATAAATTTGATCACGGGGCTGAAAGCATCATGCCTACGCTGCTCAACTTGGTGCCCAACAGCGCCAAAATTATGGCCACATCCGGGGTGGCAGCAATCCGCCTCATCTTGCGAGTGAGTTCTGATGAAAAGACAATTTTAAAAAATTTCATTATGTTTTACATTTTTCCCCTCTCTGTTTCACATGTATAAGTAGCCACTATAAAAAAAAAACTTTTGATCAAATAAATGCAGCCTTGTTTCAAAAACACAAAGATCTTACATGTAATTGCACTTTCGTCTTTCTCAGCATACACACTTCCCACGGCTTATCCCGATCATCACCAGCAACTGCACTTCTAAATCTGTGGCTGTTCGAAGGTAAACTACAGCACTTTTTTTTTTTGCAGAGCATAAATTAGAAAGCCATTGTCTTCTAATACAAATACTTGTTCACTTTTACCATCAGACGGTGTTATGAGTTTTTAGACCTGTTATTGCAAGAATGGCAGACACACACTCTAGAGAGGTGAGTGGAAAGTGATTGATGTTGTATTGAGAATTAAGTTATTATTGTTTGTGTTTTTTGTTTAGTATGTATCTCATGGAATTAGAATGTGCATGAGTTTTATTCCTTCTGCGGACAAAACTGTCACACCCTCCCTTTCCTGTTTTGTGACATTTAACTGAAAACATGTGTTACTTATCAAAGCTCGGCTGAGCGGGCAACTGATGATTCTTTTCGCGGGTTGAATTGATGAGCCAGGGATGTGTGGCAACCATGCGTCCCGGCCGTTTCCATGGCAATATAGCCAAGAGCTCTTTTATAAGGAGGTCTGGACTCCCCTTATCCTCTCTTTCCCACTGTGCCGCCTTTGGAGAACTGGGAAAAAGGTCTGGTGTCTGGTCCAGAAAGTTTCAAAGGAGGCATAGTGAATTCACTGTTGGTGCTGCAGAGTGTAAGAAACTGTATTCATCATGTTACCCTACTACCCCAGGCATGTGGCGGTTCTCACTGAGACCATCAAGAAGGGCATCCATGACGCTGACTCAGAGGCCAGATCTGTGGCCAGAAAGTAAGTCCGTTTGCCTTTTTGTTTTGTTTGGTTAGATGTTGCATTTATGTATTATTTGACTTGATAATGCATTCGTATCAGTCTTGATAGTTTACATGGTTTTGTTTAAGACTTCGTCCATTTGTTTTATAGGTGTTACTGGGGATTCCATGGCCATTACAGTCGGGAGGCAGAGCACCTGTTTCAGGCATTAGAGTCGACCTATCAGAAGGCCCTCCAGTCTCACCTGAAGAGTTCTGACAGTATAGTGTCTCTACCGCAGTCTGACCGCTCCTCCTCAAGCTCACAGGAGAGCCTGAAGTGAGATATGCATACATTTCACTTATCACCATACATGAATGTGTACATCTTTACAAAATAGTTAATACAATAGCAAACATTGTACCTACATTGCTGTTTTGACTAGATTTCCACTTATAGCTATATACCAGTCAAAAGTTTTTGAACAGTAAGATTTTTAATATTTTTAAAGAAGTCTCTTCGCTCACCAAGCCTGCATTTATTTGATCCAAAGTACAGCAAGAACAGTACAATTATTTTACATTATAGTAATACATTAATAATGTTTTACTATTTAACTATTATAACCGTTTTTTGATTTGAATATATTTAAAAATTTAATTTATTCCTGTGTCTAATTTTAGGCATCATTACTCCAGTCACATGATCTTTCAGAAATCATTCTGATATTCTGATTTGCTGCTCAAAAAACATTTTGTTGTTTTAAATGGGAAAAATATTTCACAACATTACTGTTTTTGCTGGATCAATAAATAAATGCAGGCTTGGTGAGCAGAAGAGACTTCTTTTAAAAAAACTTTAAATCTTAACTATTTTACACTACTATTCAAAAGTTTGGGTTGTAATTTTGGATTTTTGAAAGAAATACATTATTTTATTCAGCAATGATGCATTAAATGATCAGAAGTGACAGCAAAGATATTAATAAAGATTTTTATTTTAAATAAATGCAGTTCTTTTGAACATTCTATTCATCAAATAATCCTGAAAAAATGTATCACATTTTCTAAAATAATTTTTAGTAGCTCAACTGTTTTCAACATTGATAATAATAAATGTTTCTTTTGCATCAAATCAGCATTTTAGAATGATTTCTGAATGACCATGTGACTCTAAGAATGTAGTAATGGCTGCTGAAAAATCAGCTTTGCCATCACAAGAATAAATTACATTTTAAAATAAATTAAAATAAATGTCAATTTTTATAGTATTTGACAATATTAAATTAGATTAAGTAAATGTCAGCCTTGTTCAGCAAAAGAGTCTTCTTTCAAAAATATCTTGCTGACTCCAAACTTGAACAGTAGTATACAATATAGTTCAGTGATTTTAGATATACCATTGTCTCTGTGGTGTTTGCTATCCAATGCTATCAAAGACAGTGAGTTATGGTTGTCCCTGTTAAAATTGGTGAAATATTTGCCAGCTGGTTGATAGGCCACGTGCACAGATTGATGACTATGCTTCCTAGCATGTTAAGTCTCCTCTGGATAAGTAACAGTGATCTCATATTCAATATTAGACTGCAGCATCTGTTACATTGTCTCCTTGTTGTTCAGAGGCAGTGAGATCATCTTGCATTAATACCAGTGTGAAGAGTGACAGCTCTAATGATCACAATCTGCTATCAAAAGCAGCAAACACTGCTGTGTACTAATCACAAAAATGGCAAGAAAAAGCCTGATCAAGGTGTTACAAGCAAAAGAACATTGTAATTTGATTCTGATCTACCATTTGGAGATGGTAAAAAGTGAATATATTAATTTCAGCTAAGGCTGGGTGACATATTAGGTATTCACAGAATATTCACACCTGCTTCCAATATTAAATTAAGCAGTGTAGTTTTGATGCAATGTTTTGTTCCCAAAAGAGCAATGTCATTATACTAGTTTCACAGTCCTTGGTCTTGCAATTAGTGAGTGTGACAGCATTGCAAAAAAATCTGATTTTTAAACTATTTGTAAGTAGATTTTTACTGTTTTAGTTGAAAATCTGTTTGGCAAAAATATTGAAAAAAATATTTTGAAAATTGTCAAAAGGTTGAAAAATATTAAAATATATCTTTTGAAGTTATTGACTGATTTCATTTCCACTTTTTTTCACTCTATTCTGATTGTATTGCTGTTGCTAAAAAATTTTATCGACTTTTTTGCAGTCGACCGCTGTCAGTGAAGACTGTCATTGGAGGCCCCGTTACAAGAAGTAAGTGAAGCGACACTCTATTTTTACAGCTGCTTAGCACATATGTGGGCCATTCTGCAGAATTAGTGCAAACTGCTGTCCCACAACCAAAAAACACATTTAAGAAGCGTATAAATATTCAAATCTTAGATATTTACTAAGATCCTTTTATTATCTATTGAAACCCACAAATAATATTTAAAAGATTAGTAAGCTTTATATATTTAAAATCATAATTTATTGGATACTTCCGATTGGGAGGTGGCTGCCCCGAACTCTAACCCATAAATTTCAACTTAAGAAATTATATTGCATTTTTTTTTTTTTTTTTTTTTCCCATTGTTGTTTTTAAAAGTATGTTTTAATTCTTTTAAATAGTGAAGTTCAAAAAAAATCATAATATTTTAATGTAAAATTATGAAACTTTATGTGGGGGGAAAAAAAAGTGTCCGTTTTAGGTCCTTTGCCTGAGGCTGATTTTAACTACACCCCTAAATTTATGATCATATTATTATATTCCTGTGTCCCTCTCTCTCATAGCTACAAGGTGTGAGTAGATAGGTCCCATCATTTTAAGGTAAATGAGTTCAAAAGTCTGTGTGTAACTTTAAGGAACGTCACTACCGAACACCTTTTTTCTACAATTAAGCACAGTTTTTTGGGAGTTATTTCATAACATTTAGTTTTTACATTTGCACCACTGTTCAGAACTGTTTTGTATCTCTGAGCTAGGTACAAAAAAAATCTAAAATTGTCACTACCGAAACATTCAAATGAGTTTCAGTAGATTAACATCTTTGTTTTGTTTTTTTGGGGTGTGTTATCCCATAAAATTGTCACTACTAAAACAGTCACGAACTAAACATGTTATCATCATTTCGGTAGTGATGAAAGAGAAACACATAATCCTCATATTTGGGGGAAATAAATGAAATTTTAGTACATTTATGCAATTTTTTAGTATTTTAGTTTTATTAATGTTTTAGTTTGCAAGGTAAAATTCTCTAATGTGATGTGATCGCTACCAAAGCATTACTGTCACTACCGTAAATGTGCAGTCATTACCAAAGCATGGGATGTTTTATCAAAAATCAAGTATACTGAATTATCAGCTAAGAGGTTATGATAGTGTTTGGTTCAATGTTTTGTTGAATTCTTAACTTTGAAATCAGTATGATAAATTTTTTTGCCTTTTACAAAGAAAAATTGGATTCAAAATACAACAAATCTCATTAATCACACTTGAAATATTGGTTAAAATGTAGTTGTTATTGATCTACCTCCGAAAAAAATTTAATAAAATAGCGAAAAAAATATATTTATAATGTAGATGTAAGCAAAATCTTAATAGGTCGATTTAACAGTTCTAATTAAATTATTATTACTGTTTCGGTAGTAATAATAAATATAATAAAAATATTCCAAAACTTTCTGAAAATACAATATGAGAATAAACTGCACAATTAACAGAAATGTGTACCTTGGATATTATACATTTTGCATACATACAAATGTTTTTTCCAACTGACATTGGACCAATTCTGTAGAATGGCCCATATACAAACATCCTATTTTGCCATGTCTATAACTCTTGTTTGTGTGACATTTTCTCAGGTAAAGTGATTGGCTCTCGGGTGTCCTCAACTCCAGGTGCCCTCCAGCGTTCCCGCAGCGACATAGATGTGAACGCCGCCTCCAGTGCCAAATCTCGCATGTCCACCGCAACCTCCCCATCTCCCTTCAGCGCCGCTGCAGCTCTGCCTCCAGGCTCCTACGCCTCCCTAGGTGAGACCCCATCACACTCTATCCATCTTTTCTCCTCTTTCCTCCTTAATTAGGAATTTTAATAAAATAGCCATAAAAATCAGTGGCTTTTATGGCTGCAGCGGCCCATTAATAAAACTGATGGGCCCCATAGATGCTATTAAGCTGCTCTGTGATGAGGAACAAACGACAAGTGTGTGCCACAGATTTATTATCCCGTAAGGGATTTTTTTTTTTCCTTAAGAAATTTTTGTCTAGATATTTTAAGAGCGAGAATAATATTTTTGTAAAAAGGATTATGACTTTAGACTCTAATTGGACAAGACTATGTGTTTGAAGTAACTTAAAAATTACTTCCTGGAATAATAGTATTATTATGGGATAGTTCACCCAAAATATGAAAATCTTGTCATTAATTACTCACACTGATGTCGTTAAACCTTTGTTCGTCTTTGGAACGCAAATTAAGTTATTTTTGATGAAATCCAAGAGCTTTCTGACCCTCGATAGACAGCAACGCAACGCAATAGCAAGGACATTGTTAAAATTTTCCATGTGACATTAGTGGTTCAACCTTATTTTATGATGCTACGAGAATACTTCTGGTGCACTCTTTCTGCCATTTTATGAAAGCCACACCTTTTGCACTGCAGTGTAAAACCACTTGTGGCTTATTACTTCAATTATCTTTTGGTTTTCTCAGTGTTAGTTTTTCAGCAGAGGGCTGAAGAGAATCTTGGAGCTTTATAATGCATCGGTCCTTGTGAGAAATGTTCAGAATTTGTCCCAGAACTCACCACTTACCGTTTGGCCACTAACTTGCTTGTCACTTTAGTCTGTATAATCTTTTCTCTGTACTGTTTTCTAATCCCATGATTCCTTATAAATGATCAAAGAGATTTTATTTCCTTACCCGCAGTCACACTCACTAGCTCCCGTGTGCTTCCATGCAAGGCCCGTTTCTGAGCAGATCCCTGTCTTCCACGCTTCCATGGGCTTAACTGACTCTAACCTCTGCCTCTTATGCCTCTCCTCTCCTCCACCCTGCACTCCCCTGCTTTTGTTTTTGTGTTTTTGCCCCAAAGACGGTGCACCTGGTAAAATAGATGGTAAGATGTATGTGTATATGTGTGTGTGAGTGTGAATGTCAACCCTCTGTGTTCTCAGAGGGATTCGAGCAGTGTTTTTTTTTTTTGTCCCATTTGCCGATAATCGACTGTACACCTGGCAATCTGAATATGATAGTGGTCTGCATGACCTGTTTGCATGAGATATCTCCCCCTCCTCTTGACAATAAATAACAACAGTAGTTAATTGAGATGAAAATAGTCCCTTCTACCTTCGTATTACATGTTGTGTCATTTGTATTTGTATGACTTAAATGGTTATTGAAAATAATTGTTCAGAAATGTGGAAACCACATATACAGGTGTGGTTTTGGGTTTAGTTTACACTTAGCATAGAGCATATAAAATGACTGTTTTGCACAGTTTCATACAGTAAATGTGTCTCAAAAAGTCAGCTTAAGAACTCAGTAGATAGACTACCGTTCAAAAGTTTCAGGTTGGTTTTTGAACAGTAAGATTTTTTAAATGTTTTTTAAGTCTCTTCTGCTCACCAATCCTGCATTTATTTAATTCTAAGTACAGCAAAAACAGTAGAATTTTGAAATGTTTTTACTATTTAAAATAACTGTTTTCTGTTTGAATATAATTTTAAAATGTAATTTGTTCCTGTGATTTCAAAGCTGAATTTGTAGCATCATTACTCCAGTCACATGATGCTTCAGAAATCATTCTAATATTCTGATTTGATGCTCAAAAACAGTTGTTATTATTATTATTATTATTATTATTATTATTATTATTATTATTATGTTGAAGTAGAATGAGTAGAATTTTTTCAGGTTTCTTTGATGAATAGAAAGTTTAGAAACATTACAATTTTTTTGTCATCACTTTTGATCAATTTAAACCATCCTTGCTAAGTAAACGTATACATTTCTATAATTTTACAGAAAAAAATTACACTGATTTCAAGCATTTGACTGGCATAGTGTATAATGTTACAAAAGCTTTTTATTTCAGGTAATTCTCAGAATCTTTCTATTGATCAAAAATTCTAAAATGTACTGAACTATTGATAATAATAACAAAATGTTTCTTTAACAGTAAATCTGCATATTAGAATGATTTCTGACGGATCACGTGACACTGAAGACTGAGTAATGATGCTGAAAATTAAGATTTAATCACAGGAATAAATTACATTTTAATATATATTCAAATAAAAAACAGTTATTTTAAATAGTAAAAATACTTCACAATATTACTGCTTTTGCTTTGTTTTGGATCAAATGAATGCAGGCTTAGTGAGCAGAAGAGAATTCTTTAATTTGATTCTTCAATTTAATACATACTTCATGAACAAAAGTATTAATTTCTTTCCAGAAAAATATAATTTTATTGACCCCAAACTTTTGAACGATAGTGTATGATTAAATACATATGCTTGCTGTAAAACTAATAATATTGTGTTCCATTTATTTGAACACCAGTCTTCTCAGTAGAGCATGTCTTGTATGTCTTTTCAGTCTGTATATTTTGATAGTTTTCATCAGGGAAGTCTCTTTGTGTCTTCAGTATCCCTTGTTGTTAAAACCTTTCATTCTGTCTCTTTCTGTGTCAGTCACTATAAATCTTTCCCTTCCCCTCGGGCATTTTGTCACCTCAACTCACGCTCTATTTTCTTTTGCTTACAGGTCGTGTGCGGACGAGAAGGCAGAGCTCAGGGAGTACGGTCAGCGCCAACAGCACTGTCACAGACAGCCGTGGTCGAAGCAGAGCTAAAGTGGTCTCTCAGTCCCAACGTAAGTGTCTGTGGATGGATTTTTTTTTTCCTCAACCATAGCATGGTATTGTTTATAATCTGCCATGGCTTTACTACTAATAGCTTTATATTGTGTATATGTTGCAATTTTAATATTTGTAAAAAAAAAAAAAACTACTCAAACACTTTATTCTGATCAGTCATTCTGCTATCACAACATTCACCTGGCAGTTATTTTTTTATATAATGGCCACTAAACTGTATATTTAAGTTGCTATATACAGCAAGTTCCATGTCTCTCATATCACTCTGCAACTATTTCTTTTTTTGACATAATAAAATAATTTCAAGCCATATAATTTTTTTTATTATTGTGACATTATGATAATGATAATTAAGCTCTTATTTGTATTACTTTAATAATTAAATTAATTTATATAAATAAAAAATAAATATATTTAAATATTTTTCCTTTAAATCATCAGGGATCAAAAAATAATGTTAGGAAGTCAGATGGATATAGATGACTATTGGTCTGCCGCCACTATCATCTTCCTTTTTGTCTTTGTCGGCTTTGTATTTATTGTTTTCACAACCCAGTTTGGCATCCTGCTGAACATGGAGTTTATTCCACAGTAATATCTAAAGCCACTCTTTGGCATTAAATGTGTAGTTTTTATTGTCTAGAGCACGAATAAACGACATTTTGCCTGATGCATGCTGGGTAACCATGCGTCACATCAAGCGTCTTTTGTAACTGGCTACTTTTCACCTGTCCGTTGCCTCGCTTCCATACACAAGGATCCAGATCAGCTAACCCCACTAGTGGTAAGCCCCCCGTTCATCAGAATAAAGCTGCATTAATACCCTCAATATGAACCCTGCATGAATTACACGTCCACCATTATGTTGCATGTCCTGCTTTAGCTTAATCTTTGTATTTCTGTTCAAATAGAGGTCAAACATTATGAGAGTCGGGTATTTGTTTTTGCTTTGATGTCTGTCTGTATGTGTTTGCAAATGTGTCTGTAGCTTGTATTATGTCACGGCATCATGCCTGTAGAGATTACTGTTTTCCCTGCAGCTCGAATAGACCTTGGATCCAAGCTCACTCTGTTCGTCTGTCTCTGTGTTTGTATGTATTTCATCAGCGCTGAACTCTCATCTTCATATATATTTTATTTTCAGACAAAACTGAATTTTCAGCAGCTGTTACTCTGGTTTTCATGGTCGTGTGATACTTCATGATAGATTTTTCTTTTTTCTATTCTTTGTTGATCAGAAAGTTTAGAAGAATAGCATGTACAGTATTTAAAATCAAAACAATTTAAAACATTATATATGTCTTTAGTCTTTCTTTTGATCAGTTAAATCCGTCCTTGCTAAGTAAGTATTAAATATTTGTTCAAGAACAAACTGTACTTAACCCAGACCTTTGATGTAACATAAATTCATCAAATGATGTAATCAAAATAATAGGTGTTTTATAAAAAGGGTGCCTTTTTTATTTATTTTTAATGACGTAAATTTGATACTAAGCAGAGGGGACTCGATGGAAATTGGTTGATCTGTCACCACGTTACTTATACCATTCCTTATATAATTTCCCTTTGCAGCCGGCAGCCGATCCAGCTCTCCAGGGAAGCTCTTGGGACACGCATATGGTAGAATTCCTAGAGCCACTGCTCCAACAACACCCTCAGACAAGTACTCGAGGGTCCCAAGAAGCCAGGGGTGCAGTCGTGAAACCAGCCCCAGCAGATTGGGCATAGGTAAGGGCAACATATTTTTACATCTCACATTATCAGCATACATACAACAACTTGAATACAAAACTCAAGTGGACCTAAACCAGTTCCTTGAGGAATCCCTTAAAAAAATCCATTACAACGGGAAAATTATTTGCTGCATTTTGTTGGAAAAGGTAGGACCTTGAGGTAAGCATGGATGGCAGGAATTATGATGAACCATTCACCGCAGATCCTATTAGATTCGACTAGTGCAGATAGACGGAATATCTGTTCGCTCTGTGAGAGAAACTCAGCATTCATTTAAATGGCTGATGCAAGTGTTTATGCCAAAACTGACTCAGTGGCTACTCATTGCTGTCTTGTATGTGATTGATTTACCTGTTGTTGAATGATGACAGGGCTGACTAACGGCTTTCATTCCTCATTAGCTTTTCTAGCTTTGTTTTGAGGTCATTGTCAGCCTTTTCTGAGAAATGTTTGTGTATGTCCTGCCTGTTTAAAGATCTGACCAATAAATGTCCAACCAATTATTTAACAATTATTCATTTGACAGTAAGTTACACAAGAAGCACAAAACCCTTTGTATATACAAAACTGAGGATGTTTAATTTTTTTTAAAGTTTATATTAATGCTTTAAAACTTAATGCAGTCTTTTGTGTGTTTGTTTATATTTAAAGGGGCACCAAGCAATTATTTTACACCTAAAAGTTAATAGTGCTTCATTTTTTTTAAGATTTTATTTATACATGGTGTTGAGATAAAGATTCCAGTTTTATCTGTGGCCTTTCAAAAGCTTCTTAAAGTGACGTTCGTTCACACTGGCAACAAAAGCAGTGACAAAATGACCAGAAGTAATTTGCTTTCAGTGATTTGAGCAACATGAGCGGCGGTGACAGTTATCAATATATTTAGTCTTGCGATTAATCGCATCCAAATTAAAGTTTTTGTGTACATAATGTGTGCTGTGTATATTTATCATGTGTATATAAACACACATATATACGTGTGTGTGTGTGTGTGTGTGTGTGTGTGTATATTCACATATACATAATAAATATACACAGTACACATATATTTTGTGCACAAAAACTTTTATTTTGGAAGCGATTAATCGCAATTGATCGTTTGACAGCACTAATTTAGTCACATAAAATTTTAACTTAATGCAAAATAACAGGAATGCGATGCAGCAACCTATCACCTGTCAAACTACATGCAGAAATATAATTTTTCAGAAGTGATGGATGGAAACCTGTGTCAGAAATTGTCAGTGTTTGATTCATGAGTGCTTGATTCATGCATTGGTAATTATTCGTCTTGTACATGACATGATGCATTATGGACTGCCACAATTTATATACAAACTCCACATGTGAATTTATTGCAGCAAGAAAACTGATTTATTGTCAAAATAGAATGACATCTTATTTTTTGCTGATAACATATTCATCCATTCAAAAGTTTAGGTTTGGTAAGACTTTTTTTCACGTTTTTGAAAGGCTCACCAAGACTGCATTTAATTGATCAAAAATGTTAAATATTATTACCATTTAAAATAACTGTTTTCTATTTGAATGTATTTCAAAATGTAATTTATTCCTGTATTAGCAAAGCCAAATTTTCAGTATCACGTAATGATTTTGATATCATTCATAGGTGTCAGTATAAAGTGTAAGGCTGTTTTGTTTGAGAAAACAAAAACTAGTTTTACGCAAAATTACTTGGTGCACCTTTAACACTGCATGTTCAAAAACTCCCTAAATGTTGTCGGTCTTATTCAAAATGTTCAGCTTAAGCCTTGTGCTTTAAATGTTTAACCTTTCTAAAGCAGAAGGACCCCTGGAATGGCCTACCCAACCCCAACCCTCCCCCCTCTTTCTCTGACTCCATGGCCTCACTAATGCCCTAACCTGTGTTCTAACAGCCAGGCTGTGTGGTAAAGCTCTTCTTCCTGCCACTTCTTCCTATCGCACGCTAGCCCGGAGCAGTCGCATCCCCCGCCCCAGCATGAGTCAGGGGTGCAGCCGTGACACCAGTCGCGAGAGCAGCCGCGACACCAGCCCTGCTCGGGGCTTCACTCCTCTTGGTGAGTAGAGCACAAAAGTGGCTGATGGAGTCCAAACAACAAAAACAACCAATTCGCTGTCACAAAACTTCTCTTTCTGGTTCTATTTGGTTCATTTAATTTATGGCCATTATTCCTACTATGGGATATGAACTGTTTGCTTGCCTCTATGCATGCACTAATATGTTCTCGATGTGCTTTAATAATCTGTGCCGCTGTGTCTTTGGGGATGCAAATACAAAAATCTAGTGGAAGTATTATTGGTTTTGACCATAAAAATGGATTTATATGGCTTTTAGTATTAAATTGTGAATAAAAACAGCTGGTCTGATCTTTAAAATTATTTGCAGGAAGGAACAATAATAGCAAAATATTGCAATCAGTGTTGGTTATTGTAAACTTAAATGAAAAGTATTTAGTGTTTATTAAAATAAATGTGAAATGTAAAATAAAATCAGTAAAATTAAATATTAGATGAAAAACAAAATTATAAATGTTGCTGTCGCAACTAACTGAAGTAAAATAAGCTGAATTACTGAAATTACTAAAAATAAAAAGGAAATAAAAATATATTAAAGCTAAATGGAGATATAAAATAACACTAAAATGTAAACTAAAATAAAAACATATCAAATAAAAGCCCACTCTGATATTAATAATACTAATTATGCTAAAATAACACTGATTGCAATCGTATTCATTGCTAATCTGCTGCTACCGTATGTGAATGTCATTTATGTTTTAGCAGGGAAACGGATAAGTCTGTGGTCTGTTTTGCACTCATGTGAAACTGTTGTGTTGTGGCTAGTTAAGTGTGGCATGTTGGATGTTTCGTGTTACTGCCACAGATGGGGCTCAGTGTTTTAGTGTAGCACTAATCTTCCCTGGGGTGTCACCCCTCTTCCTGTCCCCTTGCAGCCTCCCGACGTCACTCTCGCTCTACCAGCGCGCTTTCCACAGCTGAACCCGTGGGCCAGTCAGGTGACCTGCATGACCCCTTACCTGGCCCCCCAAGACAGGGCCAATCACCAGCATGCCTTCATATTTTACCTTTTTTGAAAGTAGAACCCGACTGCCTGGTTGCCAGATCAGGCTACAAAACGTCACGCTTCATGTCATCGTTAGATGTAGATGCGAGTTATCTATTCATTTGTAAAATTATATTTTTAGTGGGTTTGCTCTTCGCTTTCACCATAAACATCAGCATCCATCTTAGTTGAGGTTGTTTTATTTGCATTTGCGTTTCAGTCGGTTGGTGGTGTGTTTGGAAAAATTCACTTCAGTTGTCTGCTTCATATAAAAGGTTTTGTATTCTTACCGTATCCAGTTATTTAAAACCTTTTTTGTTGGTGCTGTTGCTGATAATGAATTTCAAAAGAATACTTTATTTGGCTTTTTGTGCTGTGAGCAACAAAGAAGTTCAGTTCATTTTTTGGAATGCTTGATCTTAATCATTGTTTTGTGGAGCCCATAATTCACAAACATTTGGAACTTGATTTTTCCAAGAAGCTGCTTTGTTAAAGCAGTATGGTATATTTATTTTCAACATCTTTCTTTTGGTCGTTGTAGCTTTAAAGGTGAAATGTGTAATTTCTAGGCCACTAGTGCCACTAAACAGAATTTCAGTCTCTTTGTTTTAGCTGAATGGGGCGAACATGTTAACACTGGTTCAGATAATAGCATCAGTTTTGGACATCTGATTGGCAAACTAATGGTGGATGGGTGTTTGAAATTCTGAAATTATACACTTTCACCTTCAAGTTTTCAAGCAACCATATTTCTTTTTCTGTTTATTCTGAACTGTCTCATGTTATATGTTGGGTTGTATCAGACTGGCTTGATTCTCTCACTGTCAACCTCAAATTAGCCTAATATGATGTGACTTTGAAGTGATATCGTAGAAGGTAAGTATTTAGTAAATCATTTTCCATACTCATTGTTTTGTCCTGTGTTCAAATCCTACAGATCGCTTTGGCTTGATTCATCAGGCTCGCATTTCTGCATCTGTCAATGCTATGAGGGTGCTGAACACTGGCACAGAAGTGGAGGCTGCTGTGGCTGATGCTTTGGTAAGAATCCTGGTCTCATCTCACAAACATGGATATGATGAACTGACATATTCCGCACTCTCATTATCTGATCTAGGATAACGGAGTCCTCTGTATGGGTCACCTGTTTGTCATGTGTGGCGCTAAAAACACCCACAGAAAAATAATGTACTTGGTATAAACTTGTTAGGCAGAAAGAATTTTCATGGTTCACCAGTTGGGCAGTTGATATACTTTGTTTATATATAGTTGTAAAATTAATATGTGACCCTGGACCACAAAACCATTCTTAAGTAGCACAGGTATATTATTAGCAAGAGCCAACAAAAAAATTGTTTGGGTCAGAATTATAGATTTTTCTTTTATGCCAAAAATCATTATTAAGTAAAGATCATGTTCCATCAAGATATTTTGTAAATGTCCTACCATAAGTATATCAAAACTTTTTGATTAGTAATATGCATTTCTAAGAGCTTCATTTTGACAACTTTAAATGTGATTTTCTCAACATTTTTATTATTATTATTTTTATTTTTTTATTTTTTGCACCCTCAGATTCCAGATTTTCAAATAGTTGCATCTTGCCAAATATTGTCCTATCCCAACAAACCATGCAACAATGGAAAGCTCATTTATTTAGCTTACCGATATAAAAACAAATGGCCCTCATGACTGGTTTTGTGGTCCCAGGTCACGTATTGTATTAACGTTTTAATTAAAATTAAAATATTAAACTAGAATTAATATTAAAATGCATAATGGAAAAATATATTACATCAACAAATGCATTAATAAACTAAACATAAATATTTTAGGTTAAATATGAAATTAAAATGTATTAAAACATTCTATGTTAAATTAATGTTTTAGACTAAATATTTCAGTTTATTGTATTATTATAATGGTAGATGTAAATCAAGATAATTAAATATAATTTTTCCTTGTGTTTTCCTTGTTTATTTGTGTTAAAGTATGCCATGTTTTTTAAATTTCCTTTTTAAATGAAAAAGGTAAGTTAAAATGGTGCCCTTTCACAGTGTCTCATAATTATTCCCTCATACATCCAAGTATATTTTGATCTTTATTTGGGGGTAAAACAAAAAAACAACAACTTTGTTGTCCTTATGTGTCAACTACCTAGTGTGGAAACCTGTTTCAGCCACTGAATAAAAAATTTAAAAAGGTAATTGTGACTTTTTATCTCAGAGTTCTGAAGTTGGGAGAAAATTCTGACTTCATAACATGCAATTGTGAGTTGTTAGGTCAGAATTGTGAGATGCAAACTTGCAATTCAGAGAAAATATCTTATGTCTTTTTTCCCCCCCTCAGAATTGGTTACTCGCAAAAACAAAAAGTTTTTATTTCGCAGTTCTGACTTTATAACTCGTAATTGCAAGTTTGAGAAAAAAAAACACACACAATTCTAAGAAAAATGTCAGAATTGTAAGATAAAAAGTCGCAATTACCTTTTTTTTTTTATTCAGTGCCGGAAACGGGCTTCCATAGCCTGGCTTTATTATAAGGGTGTAGTTTTCAGATTGTGTCTTTTCTAAAACAACTTTGCTCCCTTTGAAATCTTTGCGTCTGTTTGCTCTTCCTTTCTTGGTTGTCTTCAGCTGTTAGGAGACTCCAGGAATAAGGTAGTGCTTCTGTTTATATACTGCTTGTATTTCCATTTTTATTCACTAATCAGAATGACTTATTCCATCGTGAAGTGACAAGCAAATATCAAGAGCTTTTTGTGCACCACAGACATTTGCGCTTTTTTTTATTAATTTGGTCAGTGACCATCTTCTCTGCACAGTCCCATCATTTCCTGCACAAGATGCATTTCATTCATTTTGCTATCAGTTTGGCATTAATCTCTATATTTTATAATCTGTATATCACCCAGTGTTATTGCTTTGGAAAATGTATCTCATCATCAATTCCCATGTGACAACATAGCAGGATTAAGTTGTAAACAGGGCAGATGTTATGCATCAGCTTGACACATTCCCTTTGCTACATAAGTAGATTTAATTACCCAGCGTGCCGCACTCCTCGCTTATGTTATCTGCACACACTGTACTAATGACAGGGACTCGAGTATTTGTTAATGCATTGCTGCCAACTGCTGGAAATTGCCTGTGACCAGTTTGAATTATTCATGACTGGCGCAGTAAATATCTGAATTGTTCCTTCACACTCCAGTGCTGAGACAGCTGAAGAGCTCCAAGGCCACATACACACTGGAGCTAAAGTTTTTTAATTCCATTTACAGAGTTCATTTAGTTATGAGAATGATAACTTTGAGTTTTACAACCAAATGCACTGGTGAAAAAAAATCTCAAACTAGTTGTTAATATTTTGACAGAAAGAAGCCTCTTCTGCTCACCAAACCTGTATTTATTTGATCCAAAGTACAGCAAAAACAGTAATATAGTGAAATATTTTTACTATTTAAAATAACTATTTTCTATTTGAATATATTTTAAAATGTAATTTATTTCTGTGATTTTAAAGCTGAACTTTTGGCATCATTACTCCAGTCACATAATCCTTTAGAAATCATTCTGATATTGTGATTTGCTGCTCAAAAAACATTTATTATTATGTTGACAGCAAATCAGCATATTAGAATGATTTCTGATAGATCATGTGACACTGAAGACTGGAGTAATGATGCTGAAAATTTAGCTTTGATCGCAGGAATAAATTACATTTTAAAATATATTCAAATAGAAAACAGTTATTTTAAATAGTAAAAATACTTGAAAATTGTACTGTTTTTGCTGTACTTTGGATCAAATAAATGCAGGCTTGGTGAGCAGAAGAGACTACTTTAAACAACATTAAAAATCTTACTGTTCAAAAACTTTTGACTGGTAGTGTATTAACAAATTATAACTCTTATGTCTCTCTCTAACATAATCAGTAGTAGTTTACTAAAAATGTGCCTTTTATTTTAACTAAAAGAATTCTTTGATCAATAGGGAGTTCAAAAGAACAGCAGTTTTTCATAACATTACAAATTGTGTTTATTTTAATCTCTAAACTTTTAAACAGTATTGTAGGTAACATTGAACTGTTGCATCCATGTTGGCTTCAATATGCCAAACTATTGTTAAGATCACTTTATCAAGCATCACAAGTTAGGAGCAATCCCTGTATTATTTTGTACGCACAGAAATGAATATTTTAGAGAATTCACTCCCACATTTATATGTGGTTGTCGCTCTTAAAACTTTGCAGTGTGTACTTGGCCAGAGACCCGAAGTTAGTATTAAATAAACCTAAACCCTTGTTATTTTTTAATGCTGCATGGCTTTTCCATATCAACAGCATACTTACTATATGTTTGAGTAATGCACGGTAAATTGTTGAATGAACTCCCTTTGTTGGTTTTTTGATAGTATTTGACAGCAACTTCCTGTTGAACCTACTAATGTGCTCCATGCTCTCCTCAGCGCAAGCCTTTGAGAAGGAGGTACGAATCTGATGACGATGCCAACAGCGACGCATCCAGTGCCTGCTCAGAGCGTTCCTATAGCTCCCGTAACGGAGGCATTCCTCACTACCTGCGTCAGACAGAGGACGTCGCTGAGGTGCTAAACCACTGCGCCAGTTCCAACTGGTCAGAGAGGAAGGAGGGCCTGCTAGGTTTGCAGAACCTGCTGAAGAGCCAGCGCATTCTCAGGTGGGGGCCTTTAGAGGGAGAAAAATCTTTTGGTTGTTTGGTTTCATTTCATTTTTCTTCAGAACAGAAGTAGAAAACAGTCAGTCACTTTGTTGCACATTTATTGTGTTTTCATAGGCCGTTCTCTAATAATGCATATGCAAAGTCCCAGTTGGGTTGCAATGGCTTTTTATGCTTTTTTCAGGCTTTTAATCATATTTGTGTGTGTTTCAGCCGTGTGGAGCTCAAGAGGTTATGTGAGATCTTCACCAGGATGTTTGCAGATCCTCACAGCAAGGTAACCTGTGTTGAGGACACATCCTTTCCACATGGCTGCTTTGATCACAATTAATCTACTTACGATGGCTGGATTAATGGTAGCATTCCAAATAAAGGATTGAAGGATTACTTTAAAATGTGTTGCATTATGTGAATTATCCTAAATTAATCATGTTATAATAGACTAAATAAGTAGCTTTCATCACTGTGGATTCTGGTAAATTTAACATGTTTGTCTGGCAAACAGTGTGTTTTTGTGAAACTCGAAAATGGAATGAGGTTGCACTAACGGAATGTGTTTTTCCTGTTGTTTGCATGGTCTGCCTTGGTGTGGATTTTAACAATAGAGAGTAAGTGGATATTACAAATACCTGAACCTTTTTGTTATATAAACAGTTTAGGTTCTGTTCTTATATAAACGGGTTCAATTTTCATATACGTCACATTAAAAACAGCAACATTATAATAATTTCTCAAACTTAGGCTTACTGTTTGTTTTGTACCCCTAAGCCTAAAATTAAACAGAATAACGAAACTCATACCGTACCCCCATGATTGATATATCAAACCATACTGCCTGTGAGAGATGTGTTATTACTAATAATTATATTATTATAAGTGATCAGATATAAAAGGACTTACAGACAATAAACTGGCAAAGAACTCTTTAGAACAGAGGTTCTCAGTCAGGGGTCTGGGGCCCAATAGGGGGCCTCAGCAAAGTCATCTCAAGATGACTTTACATTAAAGGGATAGTTCACCCAAAAATGAAAGTTCTGTCATAAATTATTCACCTTTATGTCGCTTTAAAACTCGTAAGATCTTTGTTTATCAAATTAAGATTTTTTTGATAAAATGTGAGAGCTTTCTGACCCTGCATAGACACGTTCAATGCCCAGAAAGGTAGTTGGGACATCAATAAAATAGTATGTGTGACATCAGTGGTTCAACCGTAATGTTATGAAGCTAAGAATACGTACTATATTTACTTACTTTAACAGCTTTATTTAACTGTTCAGTTTTCTAATTCTCTTCCACTGATGTCATGATGTGCTTACTGCCTTTCTGGGCCTTGAACATGTCAGTTGCGTTGTTGTCTATACGGGGATAGAAAACTCTCAGATTTCATCAATAATATCTTGATTTGTGTTCCGAAGATGATCGAAGGTCTTACAGGTTTGGAACGACATGAGGGTGAGTAATTAATGACACAATTTTCATTTTTGGGTGAACTATCCCTTTAACTTTACTAAGACCAAACAAACTCTAAAATAACTGCAAATCAAAATATTTCTTATTTTATTTCACTTTCAACAACTGATCCTCGTCCAATGCCCTGGCATCGTGGCAACAATTTTAGCATTTTTACCTGAGAATGTAGAAATATATTTTTTTAATACATTTGTGAGACAGGCACATAAAGCCAATAGTGCATATATGAAAAGATGTGCAGCATAGCATTTGCATGACGTTTGATGTCCTGCTTCCAGGTGTTTAGCATGTTCTTGGAGACACTAGTGGACTTCATCACTGTGCACAGAGAGGATCTCCAAGACTGGTTGTTTGTACTGCTCACTCAGCTACTGAAGAAAATGGGAGCTGACCTCTTGGGCTCAGTCCAAGCTAAGGTCCAGAAGGCTCTGGACATCACAAGGTTGGTCTTGAGTAATAGTCCTAGTTTTGTTCTTTTTGAAGCTGTTCCACCAGGATGATGTCTTGTTTTGTCTTTTCTTTCCCTTTTCTTAGGGAGTCTTTCCCCTTCGACCAACAGTTTAACATCCTAATGAGATTCATTGTTGATCAGACTCAAACCCCCAATCTGAAGGTCAGATGATACCTACCATGACTGCTTATGAAACCCCAAATGCAAATTCAGCAAATTCTGATTATTCTTATTATCTTGGTGTTAAAATGCAGGTGAAGGTGGCCATCCTGAAATACATTGAGTCCCTGGCACGACAGATGGACCCTGCAGACTTTGTGAACTCGAGTGAGACAAGATTAGCCGTGTCTCGCATAATCACCTGGACCACAGAACCCAAGAGCTCTGACGTCAGAAAAGTGAGTTTCCATAGAGATGTACTTACAGACAGTGCACAAATCAGTGTTGTAATGGTGCTCAGAATATAAGATGACAGAACTTTTTTTTCTAGGTTAATCCTGACAAATACATTGTGTGAATTCTGTCATCATTTACCATTATTCACTCTCATGCAATTCCAAATTGGTGCCATATTTGATTTGAAAAATTATCCTTTTTTTGATTGAAGAAAGAAAATAATGCATATATGGTTAAATAATAGTTTGGACATGAGGGTGAGTAAATGATGACAGAAAATCCTCAGAAAGGATTTTTATTGTATATGTAGTATAGCTTTATCTCAATTACTTGTTTGTTAGTTTTAAAATGTAGGTTGAACATCAGTTAATCTCTATGAACAGATGCAGGACATTTCTTCCCAATATCAGTTGCTGTCTAAAGGCAACCATTGGTCATCAGTTTTCTCTTTTATTGTCTGTTACCCTCTTGCCCTGACACGATGGCCCAGACCCTTCATAACTGGGCATGTGAGGAGTTGTCAGGCAGGCCCAGCACTACAGCTCTACTTCCTGGAGAGGGTCACCTGGAGGAGAGGTGCAAGCAGGTAGTGCCGATCCAACGGCCTAACCAACAACCAGCACGTAACCGCTGCACCTAACCGTGTGCCCTCTCCTCACTCTAATCTGCCGTGTTGCCTTGCGAAGTGACTGCTGAATACAATCTTCTAACATACAATTCTCCAGAAGTCTAAAGAGAGCAGCAATCTTTTTTTGTTTTTGAATACTACATTAGTAATTGAGTGTGTTTTAAAGTTTCCTTTCATATCTTAATTGCTGTAATGCTCCACTGCTTAAAATATTTTGGATTCTTTTCACAGAATAACAGTGAGTGAATTAATTTTCTTGCATGTGTTTAACATGAAACAAAACTGAATTGAGATGACATTTGAGATCTCTTTTTAAACTGAGTGAAATATACAAGTCAAATTAACCAGGGTTGGGAATCTCGCCTGTGTTAAACCGTTTTCATTACGATAAAAAGTGATATTGTGTCTTCTTGTTGTCAATAATTGTATATTGCAATTTATAAAATTTGTAGAATACTACTGAATTGGTGTTTTCTGCATTCCTGACTAAAGAATTTTGAATGGAGAAATTAGAATGTTAAAAACCAGGATTGTCTCTTATGATTCCCATCCCTGATGTTGAAGGCACCTAAACACTAGAGAAAGCTCATGTTTGTGAAATTAAGTTGGACCCACTCTCATAAATCTTTTATGTCAAAGGATGTCTGACACAGTGTAAACTCTAGTGTGTAGGTGCCATAACAGGTCTAGGGTCTCCTGTTCATAGTAGCACTGCAGTCACAGTTTCTTATACAGTCTCTCTTTCTGTCCTGAGTTATCACCACCGGCGTTTCTCGGCATGTATAAGTTTGTTCCGGTTCATTGTGGTGTAAGTTGTTGTACTGCATCTCATGAGGCATGTGGTGTGTTGTGCAGGCCGCCCAGGTGGTGCTGATCTCACTCTTTGAGCTGAACACTCCTGAGTTCACCATGCTGCTGGGCGCTCTGCCTAAAACATTCCAGGATGGAGCCACCAAGCTCCTGCATAACCATCTGAAAAACTCAAGCAACACAAGCAGTGTGGTAAGATCTCTTGTTTCATCTCTCATGAGACTGTATATTAAAAGGTTGGTCTTGGAAAACGTATTTAATCTTCATTCAGGTGCACTACCAGTCAAAAGTTTTTGAACAGTAAGATTTTTAATGTTTTTAAAGAAGTCTCTTTTGCTCACCAAGCCTGCATTTATTTGATCCAACAGTAAAATTCTGAAATATTTTTATTGTTTAAAATAACTGTTTTCTATTTGAATATATTTTAAAATGTAAATTATTCCTGTGATTTCAAAGCTGAATTTTTAGCATAATTAATCCAGTCACATGATCCTTCAGAAATCATTCTAATATTCTGATTTGCTTCTCAAAAAACTATTATTGTTGTCAAAAACAGCTGAGTAGAATTTTTTCAAGTTTCTTTGATGAATAGGAAGTTCAGAAAAACAGCATTTATCTGAAATTGTATAACATTATAAATGTCTTTAGCATCACTTCTGATCAATTTAATGCATCCTTGCTAAATAGATGTATTAATATGTATAAGTTAATGCTTCTATTTAGCAAGTAATAAATACCTTCCCAAAAAATTATACTCCAAGCTTTTGAATGGTATAAAGTATGTTACAAAAGCTTTTTATTTCAGATAAATGCTGATCTTTGCATCTTTCTATTCATCAAAGAATCCTGAAAAAATGCACTATTTTAAATATTGATAATAATAATAGTAATAAATGTTTCTTGAACAGCAAATCAGCATATTAGAATGATTTCTGAAGGATCACGTGACACTGAAGACTGGAGTAATGATGCTGAAAATGTAGCTTTGATCACAGGAATAAATTAGATTTTAAAATATATTCAGATAGAAAACAGTTATTTTAAATAGTAAAAATGTTTCAAAATGTAACTGTTTTGCTCTACTTTGGATCAAATAAGTGTAGGCTTGGTGAGCAGAAGAGACTTCTTTAAAAAAAAAAAAAAAACTACATTAAAAATCTTACTGTTCAAAAACTTTTGACTGGTAGTGCAAATCAGGTAAAGACAGTAATATTGTTTTGAAGCTGATCTGTTGTTTAGCCTAACCTGAATTGATTTAGCTTACAATTTCATCTTTATCTCTTTGACAGAGTTCACCAAGCAATACAATGGGTCGCACACCAGCCCGGCATCCCACCAGCAGGACCAGTCCTCTCACCTCACCCACGAATTGCTCCCATGGGGGTCTGTCACCCAGGTAACACATCCCGTATGCTGACCACACTAATGCATGATCTCACTCTGGGCACCAAGACCTTCTACAGCAGTTTAAAGAGGCTGTCGCCTTGTTTTATGACTCTAACGTACTAAATATCTGAATGGGACTTGTTGTGTTGTTTTCTTCAAATTTTCCCTTTATAACCTGAAACCCTTAAAGTGAATTTCTGCATTTCTGGGGTGGGAGATTTATCACCTGGAGATTCATCCTCTCTTGAAGGGTCTAAAACTCTTTTAAAAAGGTCTGCAGAACACTGTAGATGACGATTTAGGGGTTTCTGGTCCTCTTAAATTTATTAACCCATGCTGCTAACCACAACACTCGGACTGGACCACTCTTTTTGTCTCTCTCCTCTTCTGCCCTGTTCTCTCCCTCTCTGGCCGTTCTGTGGGCACAGTCGGTTATGGGGTTGGAGTGTCGATGGGCTCTTAAAGCACCCTTCTCCCTCTCCTCCTCCTCCTACTCCTCCGTCTCACTCCTCTATTCCTGCCGGCCCCTCCCTCAGGGCCTTCCGCTGCGCGCTCTCACCAAGGTAACTCACCCGCTAGTGTATCACGATGAGGAGGGGCGGGATGGGTGCTTAGATTCCCACCCACTCCCAGCCTAACAGGCACTTGTATGCACACGTTAGCAGCCACGGTTTGACATCATTCCAAATACAACTCCCCCCCCCATGGATAGTGGTTGAATAAAATTTAAAGCTAAGAGACAATACTATGTGGAGGATTTGTAATGCATGTAGAAGAGGATTTGCACAGGAATTAACTGACTTCTAATGTTTGCAGCATCCATTTATTTACCCATAGGTGCATGTTGGAGTTGTCCGCTCAATTTTTTATGCTTTGGCTTTCGTGTTTATGTGAGTTGTTTGTAGTTCATCCAACATCAATGTTTTCCCTCTTTTCCCTCTATTTCTGTCTTCAGTATGCTGGAGTATGACACAGAGAACATGAATTCTGATGAGATCTTTAGTTCATTGCGTGGTGTCACAGAAGCCATCCAGAGCTTCAGTTACCGCAGCCAAGAGGACCTGAATGAGCCAATCAGACGTGATGGGAAGAAAGATGATGCGGTGAGTCTATGCTTGAATTGTGGGAAACAGGAACAAGTACACAGATGGGAATTTCATGACCCCAGTTTGTGTGTGTGTGTGTGTGTGTGTGTGTGTGTGTGTTTTTGGCTGTTGTTAAATAAAGTGAGTACATTATTCTTATTGTTATTGTTATTAATAATAATAATAATAGCCAGACAAAACATTCATTAAATGGGGTCTTTAAAAAAATAAGTTTATTATTGTTATTATTATTATTAATAGCAAAAAAACACAAATGCACTCACACAAAATAAATAACATGATAAAATAAATGCATAAATAAATTCATCTTTGGAGCAAAACTCGTGTCACCCAATATTTTAAAGATTTGCTGTTAACTGATTGTATTCTGTTTCCTTCAGGAAAGCACACTGTACATTGATCATGCTAATAATAAAGAATAAAAAATTTAAAAAAATAGATAAGTAAATAGATAGATAATTAAATAATTAATTAGTTAAGTAATTAAAATTCCAGAAATAACTGCGAGAGTATGCTGAGAGCCACATGTACACAACCAGTCAAAAGTTTTTGAACAGTAAGATTTTTGATGTTTTTTAAAGAAGTGCCTTCTGCTCACCAAGCCTGCATTTATTTGAACCAAATTACAGCAAAAGCTGTACAACTTTGAAATATTTTTACTATTTAAAATTTACTATTTTACTATTTAAAATACAGTTTTCTATATTAATTTATGTGCTTTTAAAGCTGAATTTTTAGCATCATTACTTCAGTCACATGATCCTTTAGAAATCATTCTAATATACTGATTTGCTGCTCAGAAACATTTATTATTATTATTATTATTATTATTATTGTGTTGAAAACAGCTGAGTAGAATTTTTTTTCAGGTTTCTTTGATGTAATTAAATGTTTCTTGAACAGCAAATCAGCACATTAGGATGATTTCTGAAAAATTATGTGGCACTAAAGACTGGAGTAGTGATGCTGAAAATGTAGCTTTGGTCACAGGAATAAATTACATTTTAAAATATATTCAAATAGAAAGCAGTTATTGTAAATAGTAAAAATATTTCACAATAATACTTCTTTTGCTGTATTTGGATCAAATAAATGCAGGCTTGATTCTGTAAAAACATTAAAAGTCTTACTCTTCAAAAACTTTTGACTGGTAGTGTAATTTAGATTCTTTTGGATTATTTTTTTCACTCACTTTTGATGATTTGCTGACTTTCATTTTATTTATTTTTTTTAACAAATTGTGCAGCCCTAATTGGCACATATTTAATCGTAATTTCTCTCTTCCTGTCCCAGGCTGGGAAGGAAGGTGCATCTCCTGGATCTGATGCAAGACTGGGATTGGATGTAATGGAAGGGGGTCGAACTGCTTTGGATAACAAGACATCTTTGCTCAACACGCCGTCCCCGCGTTCTTTCGCTGTGCCGCGGTCGAGAGAGTTCGCACCCTATGGCTACGGAGACACGATCACAGCCTATGACAAAAGCGCCCTGAAGGAGGCCGTTTTTGACGATGACGTGGAGCAATTCCGAGATTGTGAGTCGCTACATCGCCCAAAACTCATACGTTCATTTTCACGCCATCTGTACTCCATACTGCTCCCATTGTCTGTGAACATGTAAAGAAACCCATTAAGTCGAGGAGAAACAAAAATAGCAAAAATCTAAAAAATTTCCAGGCATATACAAAAAATGAAAATGTTATCAAGTCCCTTTTTAATTTATTTAATGGAATTTATTAGTCATGTTATAGCATCTTTTCATGACTAGGCCTCATATAGAGCACTGGATCTTACAATGCTCAATACAGATGTTAGACACAGATGATGTTATTTTACATTTTATTTTTTTACAAAAGCATGTTTTGTCGTTATTGTGAGTACACACAAATACACACAGTCTTTACAGATTCGAAAGATGTATTACTATTATCTATGCAAGCAAAAATGACGTAGTATTTTAAGAATAGCGCACATTTTTCGGTTATCATTAGATTGAGTGACCATGTAAAGTTGCTACTACTTACATATTTTAGATGATAATTTTGGTCGACCAAGCCTATTCTCATCAACTATTAGGGGGAAGCCCTACTTTCAACTTATATCTTTTAAAGAAAAAAAAACAGAAACTAATGTTTGCTAAAAAAAAGTGAGTAGACACTGTTACAGTACTGCAGTGACACCCTTCAATGGCAAAGCTATTCAGCAGTAAGCAACATGATGACCAGAGACCATAACAAAACATAAGTGATTAACTCCCTGTAAACCTACGTGTCAGAGATGGAGGTGTAACACGTAGAATAGTGGAGTTTGTGTGTCATCACTTCCCCTGCTGTTCCCCAACCCCTCCTGTCCCTCCCGTTCTACAGGCCGTCGGCAAGACTGTGGTGAGAACAAGATGGTGCTACCCAAGTGCTTTACTCCTGGTAAAGACCTGCACAGTTGAACAAGACTGTTGCACTTTTCTTCATTTACTTTCCCTTCCACCTCCTCTCTTTCAGTGTCGTCCATCTCAGTGTCTCAATGTGATGTGATGTCAACCTGACGCTATTGCTTTGCTAACAGGGTCATGTGATAACCGCTACAGGCTACCTTCACTAATATAGGCAATACGGTCATGTAGGTGACTGGATGTTCTAATTAAATAGGACTATAGTGTTGATTCACATGTGTTTTGGTTTACAATTAACAGAGCTTCACTGTTTGTGAACACCTTGATGTAATATGGTCTAAACCTTTCTAACTAACTAAAACTAAAAAACTAACTAAAACTAACATCTAAAACTAACATCCAGACACTTTTACTTTGCACATTGCTGGCTAATACTGACATGGAAGGACATGTCCAGACCACATTTCACCCCAAAATCAGAAGGAAATTATATGTTGCATGAAGGAAAAAAAATCTTATTTTGGGACTATTAAAGTTTTTTTTTTTTTTTTTTGTAATTTCCATTACAATTATCATTATTGCATTCTAGTTTTTTTTTGTGTGTATTACGATAAAAATACAGTAGTTTGTACAGTGTTTTCATTTAAATCAGTATAAATTGAAGGCTTCTACAAAAACTACTAAAAAAATACTGAATTATTTGTTTTAAATTAGTGCTTCCGTTATGTGCACTGCCATTAAAAGGTTTGGGATCAGTAAGATTTTATTTTTTTTTTAAATAAGCTTCTTATGCATATCAAAGCTGTGTTTATTTGATCAAAAGTACAGAAAAAAAAATGTATGTTGTTAACTATTATTGCGATGTAAAGTAACATACATAATATACATTAAAATTCAATTTATTTTTGTGATCAAATTTATTTTCAGTGTCACATGATCCTTCAGAAATCATTCTAAAAGTTTGGGATCAGTAAATTTTTATTATTTTCTCTTTTTTTAAAGAAATTAATACTTTTATTCACACAAGGATGTGTTACATCTATATTAAAAAAGTGATAATGACTTATATTGTTAGAAAAGATTTACATTTTGTATAAATGCTGTTCTTTTTAACTTTTTTATTCATCAAAGAATCCGGAAAAATATCACAGATTCCAAAAAAATATTTGGCAGCACAACTGTTGCCAACATTGATAATTCTAATAATAAATCAGCATATTAGAATGATTTCTGAAGGATCATGTGACACTTAAGACTGAAGTAATGGCTGTTTGAAAAATCAGCTTTGCATCACAGGAATAAATTATATTTTAAAATATATAAAAATAAACATTTATATAAATATAAAAACATTTCACAATATTACTATTTTCTGTATTTTTGATAAAATAAACGCAGCCTTGATGAGCAAAAACAAACATTACAAGTCTTACTGATCCCAAACCTTTGAACGTGTATGTAACAATTTATTAGGTTGACGTTATAAAGTTATTTTATTATTTATTTGATTTGTCATTGTTTTTTAAGCACAATATAATTCTTTCAGCTTTTAAGGTGAAATATGACCCAGACATGTTCTCGACAGGTTTCATAAGATTCAGTAACACTGAATATCATATATTCAAATCAGATTAGCCAAAAATACAAAAGTACAATTAAAGTAGGACAATAGCTTGTTTGTGCAGCTTGTCTTCTGCTCTGACTTGAATCATTTTGAATCACACAGATCTGGTGGCAGACCTACTGAAGGAGCTGTCTAATCACAACGAGCGTGTGGAGGAGAGGAAAGGGGCTTTGATCGAACTGTTGAAGATTGCGCGCGAGGACAGCCTGGCTGTGTGGGATGAACACTTCAAAACAATCCTATTGCTGCTATTGGAGACACTCGGGGACAAGGATGTGAGTCAGAGCGTCATATAACTTGCATCCGCAATTAACACTTTCTATATAATCCTGAATCTTTCATATGTCAGTTTGATTTTTGTGCCTGTGTGTATAATGATGGTATGCATTCTGTCTGATTATTCAGCACACTATCCGAGCGCTGGCTTTAAGGGTTTTGAAGGAGATTCTGAGGAACCAGCCAGCACGCTTCAAGAACTATGCAGAACTCACAATCATGAAAACACTAGAAGCCCATAAGGACTCTCATAAAGAGGTTAGAATCTGCCTACGCAAAATATTCATTAATAAAATATTCAACTTGTATCTGTTTTAACCTGTTTTAACCTGTTTGCTGCTTTGGGTTGTTTGTTCCTTATAGCAGGGGTGAAATGTATTGGGTAGTCAGAAATTTTTTGATTATATTTAAAACTACAATTTTAATAAAAATAATAATAATTGATAGTAAAGAAAAAAAAGGTTAAATTATTATACTATAATTATAAACAGTAACACTTTATAACAAGGTTCATTGGTTAACGTTAGTTAATTTAGTTAACGTGAACTAATAATCAACAGTACTTTTACAGCATTTATTACTCTTAATGTTAACTTAAAAGTTGTGTTTGTTTAACATTAGTTAATGAACAACTGTATTTTTATAAACTAACTGTAAATAGTGTAATAAATGCGTTGTTCATCGTTCATGTTAGTTAATACATTATCTAATGTTAACAAATGACACCTTATTGTAAAGTGTTACCGTAATTGGTAACACTTTACAATAAGGTGTCATTTGTTAACAATAGTTAATGTATTAAGTAATATGAACGAACAATGAACAATACATTTATTACAGTTTATTAATCTTTGTTAGTTAATAAAAATACAGTCGTTCATTATTCGTGTTAGTTCACAGTGCATTAACTAATGTTAACAAAAACTTGTGATTTTAATGTGTTAGTAAATGTTAAAATTTACATTAAGCTTAATAAATGCTATAGAAGTATTATTCATTCTTAGTTCATGTTAGCTAATGTAGTTAACTAATGAACGTTATTATAAAGTGTTTTAGTAAAATTTAAGTCAAATTTATTCCTGTGATGGCAAAGCTAAATCTTCAGCAGTCACTACTCTAGTTTTCAATATCATACAGGCCTTCAGAAATCAACCTAATAACCTGGAAATTTTGAAAATGGTTATGCTGCTTAATATTTTTGTGAAAACTGTGGTGGCTTTTTTTAGGATTTTATGAATAGAAGGTTCCAAAGAACTGCATTTTTCTTTTCAAAACATAAGTCAATAATAATAATATTATAAACATCTTTACTGTTACTTTTGGTCAATTTAATCCTTGCAAAATATGATTTTAATTTCTTTTAAAAAAAAAAATCTTACTGACCCCAAACTTTGGAATGGTAGTTTGTGATCATGTATTGTAGTAGTGCAATCAGATTAAACCTAGTTTTATATTATATTCTAATACGGGAATATATTCTATTAAACCAACCTCTCACATGTGACCACACTGTTTCTAAGAAATCAAGCTGGCCAGGTGACTTATTACTTTGTAACGGTCTCATTGAGAGTAAAATGAGCTGATTGGTCTCTTTAATCCCTTTTTAAATCCAACACCTGCACCTGTGGACACTGAGCACCTTGGTTGCATCTAAAATGCAGTGACCCAAGTCAACAAACCCAACACCCTAGATGAATAAATGAAAAAAAGTGCAGGCATTTGAAGAAAAAGCCTATTGACTTCATATGTATTCCCTTGACATACGGCTGGAAGACTGTGCAGAAAAGAGCAATCTGTATCCAAATAAAGCTTTTTTTTCCCCATCTAATTTGATATTCGATCTCAGGTTGTTAAATGTCACAAACTCACTCAAGTGCTATCTTGATGTTTTATGTGCAGGTGGTTAGGGCGGCTGAAGAGGCTGCCTCTACATTGGCCGGCTCCATTCACCCAGAGCAATGCATCAAAGTGCTGTGTCCCATCGTACAGACCGCAGACTATCCCATCAACCTGGCTGCTATTAAAATGCAGACCAAAGTGGTCGAGCGCATTGCCAGGGAGTCGCTGCATCAGCTGCTGCCAGACATCATTCCTGGCCTCCTACAAGTGAGTATTGCATATTGGCAGCATTTTATGATAAAAACATAATCTTTCTGCTTCTGTCACTTTGGAAGTATTTCCAACTTGATATTAGGGACCGAAAGACATCTTTGAATGTCTGGGCAAATGGTTACAAACATTGCAACTTAATGTACCAGAATGGAGAATGAGAATTGAGTTGGGGAAAGCTTTTCAGGGATTATGTTTTGTTGCCCTTCTGTTAATTTGACCTTTGTTCACCTTAGTGGACAAAACTGGGTCAGTATTAAGTATATTAGCATAGTCTTCTTTGGGAACATTGGGAGCATAGTCAACATGCCTTTTTCGTACTTTTGCACTTTTGAAGATGTGCACGTGTGTGTATGAAGATGTTAATGCTAAAACTGTCTATCTGTCTGCAGGGCTATGATAACACTGAGAGTAGTGTTCGCAAGGCCAGCGTGTTCTGTTTGGTGGCCATCTACTCTGTGATTGGTGAGGAGCTGAAGCCACACTTGGCCCAGCTCACGGGTAGCAAGGTACGTTCACATGCACGCCAACTCAAAGTCCACCAAAAGGTTCACCCTGTTCAACCTGCTTATCACTCAGTCCTCTATTTATTTGAGCCCTCCTCTAGTTTTAGCTGGTTCAAGTGTTTTTAATATTTGGTCTACTTTCATTGCACTTGGCTTTCACTATGGAAGCCTGTGTCTGCTACTGAATAAAAAATGTAAAAAAAAAAAAAAAAAGGGTAATTGTCACGACTTTATATCTCACAATTCTGACTTTTTTTCTTGCAATATCTTGACTTTTTCTCAGAATTGTGTGACATAAACTTACAGTTGCGAGACATAAACTCTATTTTAAGAAATAAAGTCAAAATTGTAAGATATAAACTCAAAATTCTGACTTTTTTTTTCTCAGAATTGTGAGTTTATCTCACAGTAGTGACTTTTTTCTCAGAATTGCACGTTTTTATCTCAGAATTCTGATTTCATAACACGCAATTGCGATTTAAGTCGGAGTTGTGAGATGTAAACTCTCAATTCTGAGTACATATCAGTCTTTTTTCCCCCTCAAAATTGGACTTTATAACTTGCGAGTTTATATCTGACAATTCTGAGAAAATGTTAGAATTGCAAGATATAAACTCGCATTCGTAAGAAAAAAGAGTTTTTATCTTGCAATTTTGACTTTCTTGTAATTGAGTTTGTTACGCAATTCTGAGGAAAAAAGTCAAAATTGTGAGTTTCTCGCATTTCTGATTTTTATTTCTTGCAATTAAGTTTATATCATGCAATTCTGAAAATCAAATCAGAATTGTGAGTTTATTTTGCAATTCTGACTTTTTTTCGCATTTGAGTTTGTATCACGTAATTCTGAGAAAAAAGTCAGAATTGTGAGTTTATCTCAAGCATTTCTGACTTTATAACTCACAATTGCAAGTTATTAAGTCAGAATTGTTAGATATGAACTCTCATTTCTGAGAACATCATATTCTCCTCAGAATTGGACTTTAACATAAACAATTCTGAATTTTTTAATTAGAATTACATGATATAAACTCGATAAAAAGATAAAAACTCGCAATTCTGCCTTTTTTCTCGCAATTGCGAGAAAAGACAAAATTGCATGAAGAAAGTTAGAATTGCGAGAGATAAACTCGCATTTGCGAGAAAAAATTCTGACTTTATTTCAAGCAATTGAGTATATAACACGTAATTCTGAGAAAAATGTATGAACTGTGAGTTTATATCTCGCAATTCTGAGAAAAAAGTCAGAATTGCGAAATAAAAAGTTTTTTTTACTTCATTTTCAGTGGCGGAAACGGGTTTCCATATTTTACAGCACAGAACATTTAAAAAAAATTAGATTCAGCATGAACAATACAGCATCTATTAATCTGATATTAAGTTAAAAATTTATTAAGATCAAAAGTTGTATCTGTTAACATTAAGTAATGCACTGTGAACTAACAGATACATGAACATTTTTATTAAGTAACATGAACGATAATAAATGCTGTACAATTATTTTGTAATTTTGTACAATATGATATATTATTGTTAATTCTTAGTTTATGGTGATTAATGCCTTCACTAATGATAAAAATCAAGACCTTATTGTAAAGTGTTAGCAAAGACCTATAGGGGCAAACTCTTTCTGGTCATATTTCACCCCAAAGTCAAATTTGAATTGTGCATTGTAATGTATTTGTCAATGTATTTGTTCGTTTATTTAAATTTGCATAAACTGAGTACAATTCTATAGTGAGCAAACTTTAAATAAATCTTTTTTTTCCACATTAAAGTACTGAAAATTCAGTTTTTTGTGCTTAATTGCCTTAGATTTCAGGCACTTAAAAGTGTCCACTCATCACATTTTATTCAAAAAGTATTATTTCTGAGAAATAATCAATTGTTGCATCATATTTCGCGAAATCATCTACATTGCCCTTCAGAGAAAACGTTCACATTTTTAGACACAATGCAACAGTAAACATTAACCCTGACCTTCTAAGATAACAAACCTAGAAAGTCTAAACACACGTTCATATCTGCAAAACAGTCAGAGGTCTGTATGAGTTCTTAGCATATGCCGTATTGAAATTTACTCTCTGCCTTTTATTTCCACAGATGAAGTTGCTAAATCTGTACATTAAGAGGGCCCAGACCACCAACAGCAACAGCAGCAGTTCTTCAGACGTGTCGTCTCACAGCTAGCTGGATGTACTCTAATCAGTGCCCTACACGTGCATTTGGGAACATAGTTGTGCCTCCTCCAAAATCCTTTTTTTTTTTTTTTTTAATTGCTTCATCACAATCTTGCTGGATTTTCCCAGAGAGATTTGTTGCCCAATCAGACTTTTCTTTTCGTCCAGCCTCTTAGTTACTGTCTCATTGCATCTTTCCATCTGTGGAACATTGAATGTAAAGGGGTTCGGATCGAGAACAATGCATGCCGGCTTTTTGATAGGGAACAGATCTTCCATGATTGGCATTGCATCCTTAATTGGAGCAAACAAGCTATCTTCAGCTTCTGAAGAGGTGATTCGTTAAGTACATTTATTAGTAATAACTTATTCATATTTGCAAGTGGTGTTTAATCAAGTTATTTGGATATTTTAAACGGGCACAGTTGGGTTAACTAACACATCACTTGAATTTCAGTTAATGCTAGTGGATCATTTGGCTGGCCGAGTGATAAATATAAAGGAAAGAGAAAAATGTAAGTAATTTGTAGGTTTGGCTACAATGACAACCAAAAAAAAAGAAAAATGTAGGTTTAAAACATTCTTATATTCATTTTTATTTCATGGGACCGCAATACCACCCCATAATGTTGAAAGTGTAGGAAATTATGTTTGTTTCTAAGTCTTTAAGGTGGCTAATGTAAAGCAATTGTGTTGATTTTATTATAGGATGGATTATGTGTTAAAAATGTGGGCCTCACTACAGAATACAAGGACAAATTCTGAATGTAGAGCTTTTCATTTCATCTTTAGGGAAGAAATGAAGGAGTTTGTGAGTAAACATGCAAGCCATGATACACTTGGACATTTAAAAGTTCACAAACATTCAGTGGAGTTGGAAAAATGACAAGATGGAAGTATCTTCAGACAAGAAACAATGAATGAAACGGATATACACTTTGTTCTTGGAGCAAGAGGATTGTGATGGAAATTTCGAAACTACTATGCCTTACGTTTCTTTTTCTGTTTTCAAAACGCAGACTGTTAAGATATACGTGTCCACAGGCATTCTCACTACACTGCTAAAGCATGGCGCTGCAAGTTCGCGCTACGACACTAATGAAAACCCTCTAATCTCGCTCAAGAACTAGAGGTGATGTTATGTTCTCTGAAAGCTCTGAACTCTTTCCTTGTTCATCTGGAGATTTTTTCCATCTGATGTTAAGCGTTTAGTGTTTTGTACATACCTTACAATCATTGCTTCTCCCTCGCCCACAAAATTAAGGTAAAAACGATGTTGCACTCTTTTGCACGTTAACAAATAGCCTGCATGTTTTGACGACATAACCATCCTGTGCTGCCGTGACTGACCTGGGTTTGGCTGTTTGTGCCACGTCAGCAGTCTGGTCGGTCTGTAAATACAGTATTATTATTGTTATTAATAATATGTTGCCCATGTGGGGAAGTAGACAAGTGCAAAGCTCAAATGGATCTCACAGAGGTGACCAAATGTCTGTTTGTCCTCAGACTGTGAACCAGACCATATTAGAAATTAAGAACAGACATTTGAAAGCACCCTACTTTCCTTTAGTATTATATACTGGGGCATGTGGCTTTTATTGGTATGCTAAGTGTGCGTACCCTTGTTTGACGCAGCGTTTCTTTCTAATGGTTTTTAACCGATTCAGACCATGGACCGTCGTTTTGGTTTAGACTGGGGCTATTCATAAAAATAATTCGTTTATAAAAGAACAAAGCCAACTGTGAGGATCAACAATGCAAGTATTACGTTAAACGTGGCCCCTTGGTTTTCCTCAAATGTTGACCTCTAATGGTATTCCATCAAAATGTTCACTACGCATGTTAGACTTTACGTTTTGTCATTGGACACAGATACACTCTTGTATTTATAAATTTGTTATTTCATTTCCTGTCCTAATGTACAGTTTTGTTTTGTTTTGTTTTGTTTTTTCAAAGGCTTGTGATAGATTTACACCAACCTGAGTTTGGCCTAGAATTAAAACGACCAGAAACATGAATTTATTGTGATGATTATTTTGTGGGGCTGTTAAATGTGCTGTCAACAACTCGGGTATTTATCACAATTCATGCACCAGTACATTTTTAAACAAAGTCACATGTGATGACGTTTACTCAGACCTAGTTGGTCCAGTGCCACAAATGTCCATTACATTATTCTTTAATGCAGAAGTAAGCCTGTGGGTGAGACTTACAGTTTGTTAGCCGCTATAGAGAAATAGCGAGAAGAATAACATGCAGTAAACCGTGAACTGTTTGCACTACAAACCAGTGTGTTCATAAAAGATATTACATTAATATGGTAAGACACACCAATGTGAAATTTAAAGCAGCAAAATAAACTTGTACAGCTAAAAATAGCTGGAATTGGATGAGACCGGAAGCCGCACCCATAATATTTACACACGTCGCACCCGCTCTTTTGCAAAAATAAGGTGCGTAGGAGAAGAAAAACGATGTGCAGTAAACGGTAAAACTGTTTGCACTACGAGTTGAACACAGCTACCAGTGTGTTTAACATTAAAAAATATGGTTAGACACACCTACTTGCAATATCAAGCAGGAAAATGATCGTTTTGTACAGCTAAAAATAGCTGGACGCGGATGAGACCGGAAGCAGACCCATAATATTTACACACACGTCGCACCAGCTCTTCTGCAAAAAGAAGGTGCGTAGGAGAAGAATAACGATGTGCAGTAAACGGTAAAACTCTTTGCACTACGACTACTAGTTGAACACAACTACCAGTGTGTTCAACATTAAAATAATATGGTTAGACACACCAACTTCCAATATCAAGCAGTAAAATGAGCGTTTTGTACAGCTAAAAATAGCTGGACGCCGATGAGACCCGAAGCCAAACCCATAAAATTCACAAGTGGCCACGTTACAAGAAGAAAAAGGTGGATACATCAAAATCAAAACATTTAGTTACATATTGCATTAAGAAAGTGAAGTTATTTTAAAATAATTGTATTTATTTTTATTTATCTTCCATTGTGAAGTTATTTATTTTGACATTTTTTTTTTTAATTAAGCCTACATTTTCCTCAAACATTAAATATAATTCTCTGTAAAACAATGAGTCATCCTGTCTGAATGCAAAGATTTGTTTAATCAAAATCATCATAATCAACTATGATCAAATAACGTTACACAAAAATGCTGCAGTCGTGTATTGTTAAGCACAACTGTTTAAAAAAAACAAAAAAACAAAAAAACAAACGTAGTTAACGTTACTTCATTTTTGGATGAAATATAACCTGGTCATTCCTGACCGTTTCTCTGAGATTCTCCAAAATATTACAGTATGTTTTAGTATTGCCCTCTGTTTTAATTATGTCATGGCTTTCCATCAATACAGATGTGAAAACGAAGTGGGCGCGCACACACAAACTTAACATTGCATAACCTAGTAGTTAAAAAAGTTCTGCACACAAAATATCGTTTATCAGCAACTCAGTCCTGACCTTTGATGTCAGAGTCAACCTGTGCCAAAACAGCACGGTAGCAGTTTTACCAGCTGCGTTTGTTATTTAACGGGCGGTCCAGCAGAGACCGTCAGAGCGTCGGTGCAGGTGACAGAGGATGAAGACAGAGTGACGGACACTCACAGGTCACCTGACGGCCGTCACGGGGGCATAAAAGACAGCGGACACGGGGTTTAGAAAAGCCTTTGCGGCCCTCACGGTCCTCTCACCGGCGACCACGCGATTGACTACTCATATTTTTTAGATAAGAACGTGACCGAACTGGAAAGTATGCTGTTTTGGCACAGCCATCCTGAAATCTATCAACAGCACACGCAAAATAATTATATAAGGTAAGTTCAGTCAAGCAAATGGAGTCTTATATTTAATTCACGTTTCTTTGTTTCATTTTTAAATAATAACAAATTATTAACAGTTAAAAATGTATACCTGAAAAAGTAAATACAAGTAAATTAGCCAGTAAAATGTATGTTTTCTGAAAAGCCACGTCAAGGTCAATCTCACCAGTCAATCTGCAATGATTCTTGACTGAAAAAAATAGACGTTTATGTGTCATTATGTATTAATCTGTTCAACGTGAGACATTTTGGCTGTATTTTAATATTTTTGTGCTTAAAGTGTTCTCAAGTACTTCAGAATGTGCCATTGTACTTTTTTTGTTAGTATGGTCACTTGGCGTGACGTTTTATGCTTCTGCTTCTCTTAATTTTTCTCAGAGATGCTCTTGCTCCGTTTCTCAAGCATGAAGAGGAGAAGCAGTCCACTGAGATTGGAGTGTCTCCTTTTCATTATGTGCTTTGTGCAGCCACATCTCCAGCTGTGAAACTTCAGGACGAAACACTCACATATCTAAATCAAGGTAATGTAAATGACTAACGGTATTGTGCTTATTTAACTTAAGTCAACATTTAATGTTGCATTCAAAGCACTAAGATATATGCCTGTTCAACTTAACATCTGTGAAGAACCTTTTTCTACAACATATCAGTCTGTACTTTTGTTATCATGGTGTAACCAAAAGTTGTTAATGTTTATGACTATACTAAAACCAACAACACAGAGCGTAAATAAACACTTGATGTAAAAGTGATTTTTAATCACTGGAGCAATATTTTTACATTTTGAGGGTTATAAATAATTTTGTTCCTATGCATTAAGTCAGTTCTGTGTTTGTTGTTTTGTTTACGTTATAATAATATAAATCATTTGTGTATTGTCAGTAAAATCAAACATTACAAACTATACTGTAAATTTTTTTTAAATAATCATACAAGGTGAAACTGGTATGTTTCTCACTGTTTCTTTCTCTGACTGATTGCTTTTTAATTCTATTTTTTGTTGTTTTAATGCATTATAGGTCAGTCCTATGAAATCCGTTTGCTTAACAGGAAACTAGTGGAGTATACAGACATTAGCAGCAAATATGTAAAGGTAGGTTAAGGTAATTATGTTTTTTTTTTTTTTCACTATGCAACCTTGTTTCGGTCCATCAACTTTCTATACAATAGAAAGTAGTAGTATCCTTCTCTCCACACTGGTATACATTTAGTTTTTATGAAGTACATTAGGGTTTTTTCTGTTTAAACCTTCAAGTTTTGTACAGATGGTACAAGTGCATGATTGTCTTTAAAATATTTTCACATAATTTTCAAAAATTTTCGGAAACTGATGGTAAATGTTTAGTTTTAAGTTGTTAGGTTGCTATCCAACAGGAGGCGTATTCAAGGTTTGTCTGAATGTTAATAAACATCAGTATAAACGTACAAAATGTAAATATGCTGGATTACAGCAATATTGTTAATTTTCACCCATAGAAACATAAAGACATCATACAAATAAAAAATATAAATGACAACATATAAATGCATACAAAGTGAATAATTAATACACTAAAATGTATTTAACATTTATTTCATGCTAAGTATACTACAAATACAATTACATATTATGTACATAATAAAACAACCTGCAACTGTACTTTTAGTATACTAAACCGGTATATTTAAAGTGCTAAATTGTAACCTAATTTTGTACTTAATGCACTTTAATTGTGCAGAAGTAGTGCTGAAGTCCAACTAAAAGTATATGTGATTGTGGTAAAGTGGAACTATTGCAAGTAAAATTTAGGTACACTTTAAATATTTTGCATTTGAAGACCAATAATATTTAAATATCATACAATCCTAATTAGTAGTGACATTAAAACATATTTTAGGCTTAATATTAAGAAATGTGCATTGTGGACAAATAGTACTCCAAATAAAGTTTATTACAATTTTTATATCTGCAAGTCTTGAGCGATATGTCCGTAATTATGGTAAAAGACTTAAAATATACTTATTATAACATATATGCATTTTAAATCTTTTTTTTTTTACACCATAGTCAAAGGAACAAAACAATATGCAAAATACCAAATTAAAAATGTAATGCAGCCAAGTATACATGTGTATGTGAAAGTTTATAGTTGGCACTTGTGGTAAAATAATTGTAAACATTTGTTGCATCATTAAAGTAAACATTGAAGTCTTAAATGTGAGCTGTGTTATGAAATACTGAAGAAAATGCAAGAAAATACTACTTAATCATAATGACATGTGTGATGCTTTCTTGACACCAAACTATCCTATGCTGTTTTCAGAGCATTGTGCGTGTTGTTTTCCATGACCGACGGCTGCAGTACACAGAGCATCAGCAGTTAGAGGGATGGAGGTGGAACCGACCAGGAGACAGAATCCTGGATATAGGTGAGACCAGCTTTCTTAATACAGCACATTTCTAAAGTAATGTGTTCAAATCATTTTATCATATGATTACCACGTCCAATTTGTTATGTTCAGATATCCCGTTGTCAGTGGGCATAATAGAGCCTCGAGCCCACCCACTGCAGCTCAACACCATAGAGTTTCTCTGGGATCCTGACAAAAATGCCTCAGTTTTTATTCAGGTGCGTTTTTTCTTTCTCTCTTTTTGACCTCACGACTAGTTTTCTAAACAGAGTAACACCAGTGGTAACTTCTTTGTTTCTTCATATCCAGGTAAACTGCATTAGCACTGAGTTCACTCCTAGAAAACACGGTGGAGAGAAAGGCGTCCCCTTCCGCATTCAAATAGACACTTTCGCAGCCGGTGAGCATGGAGAATACACTGAACACATGCGCTCCGCCAGCTGCCAGGTCAAAGTCTTCAAGGTAGAGCATCTTATGGACTCTTAACAGATAACTAATACACAATGTGCTTTGTAGAGATGTTAGATTGTGAAATAACTTTCCTTTTTGAGATACTTTACTCACCCTCATGTCATGACCTGAATGTATTTTCTTCCTTCTGTGAAACACAAAAGAAGTTTGGAAACAAACACGTTGGCCATTTCTCAATAAACCTTTTATGTTCCACAGAAAAAAGAAAGTCATACAGTTTCGTAACAAAATGAGGGTAAGTAAATGATTACAGAATTGTTATTTTTGGGTGAACTATCCCTTTAATTATTTTTTCCTCTCTCCTTAAGCCGAAAGGCGCAGATCGCAAACTCAAGACTGACAGAGAGAGAATTGAGAAAAAGAGTCCTCAGGATAGAGAAAAATATCAACCATCCTATAAAACGACAGTGCTGACTGAGGTGAGACATCTGCCTTGGAAGCATTTGAGCTTGTTTGTGTCCTCAGATGTCATAATATTGTTTCAGAGCTGTATTGTTGCCCTCCATAAAACAGAATGTCAGAGAATATCCATGCAAAGAAATTCTATATTGATTTACACAGCTCTAAAAATAACAAAAAAGCACCATACCAAAATTTTCATTTTTATGCAGAAGTACACTACCAGTCAAAAGTTTTTTAATGTTTTTTAAAGAAGACTCTTCTGCTCACCAAGCCTGCATTTGTTTGATCCAAAGTAAAGCAAAAACAGTAAAACATTTTTACTATTTAAAATAATTTTTCTATTTGAATATATTTTAAAATTTAATGTATTCCTGTGATTTCAAAGTTGAATTTATAGCATCATTACTCCAGTCACATGATCCTTCAGAAATCATTATAATATTGTGATTTGCTGCTCAAAATAGTATTATTATTATTATGTTGAAAACAGATGAGTAGAATTTTTTCAGGTTTCTTTGATGAATAGAAAGTTTAGAAGAACAGCATTTATCATAAAACTAAATAAACAATCTCTCAGAGCACAGCTCGTCACTCCACAGAGAGAAGAGAGGGGCGGGGTGAGCAGAGCTCATTTGCATTTAAAGGAACAATCCATCAGAACGGGTTGATTTTTGCAGAGCTCATTTTGACAAGGTAAAAAGGGTGTTGTAGTTTTCGCATCTCATTGGTCACCTTTTACAAAGTCGGTTGTGATAATTGAGAACCAGTTCCATTTGCCTTTTTGCAATTCCATTGCAATGCGTTGGGTCGTATGGACTAATTTTATGACACTTTCATGTTTTTTTTTGTTCATTTTGAAGCTTGACAGGATAAATCACCATGGTTAAAAAGAACAGCTTTGACATTCTCCCTAATAAGTAATTTTGTTTTTATATAACCACTGAATTTTCCAAGTCTCCTGTGAGTGCCTCTTTAATGTGTCTGGCCATAGTGAAATATTAAGCTGTTTCTCGCAAGATCTGACTGGAATTCACATGATTGCTTGTTGGACCAAGGCAACCCATATTAAGAATAAGGTCAAGAGGTGGGGCCGAAACAGTCACCTAACATAGGTAAACTATTTCCTTTTCTTTCAGTGTTCCCCCTGGCCCGAAGCCCCATCCGTCAGCAGAACAAGCAACACTCCATCTCCTGGTTATCAAAGCTCTCACACTCCCTACATCTTCCCAGAGGAGTGAGTCTTTAATCACCATGAAATCAGATTGTGAATACTTAAACATGAACATAACTAGCACCTGCTCTCCTGTCTTATTGCGTTTATAGAAACTGCTCTCCAGACCAGCAGGGGGAGCTACATTTGCCCAGCTGTTCTGATGTAAGTATAGCGGGCAGGTTAAAAACATTAATGCCATGCTCTCTTATCTTTATAGGTGTGTGTTTGAGGACATGGATGATGCTATTCTTCTTCTTTTTGCCATGTAGCACCTGTTGCCATCGTCCTCCATGCAGGACACGCAGCAGTGGCTCCATCGTAATAGGTTCTTCTCTTTCTGCAGGCTCTTCTCGGGCTTCACAGGTGGGCTGAAATATTCAATGAGAATTACAACTAATTACAGTTACAAATTCTAGTAAACTCCCTAAGTTTTAACTAGAAATTTCACAATTTTAAATACATGACCTTGGACCACAAAAAACAGTCATAAGAGTCAATTTTTTGAAATTGAGATTTCTGAAAGCTGAATAAATAAGGTTTCCATTGATGTATAGTTTGTTAGGATAGGACATTTATTTGTAATATTTTGAGATACAACTATTGGAAAATCTGGAATCTGAGGGTGCAAAAAAATCTAAATACTGAGAAAATCGCCTTTAAAATTGTCCAAGTTAAGTTCTTAGCAATGCATATTACTAATAAAAAAATTAAGTTTTGATATATTTAAGGTAGAAATTTTAAAAAATATCTTAATGGAACATGATCTTTACTTAATATCCTAACGATTTTTGGCATAAATGAAAAATCAATCATTTTGACCCATACAGTGTATTTTTGGCTATTGCTACAAATATACCTGTGCTACTTATGACTGGTTTTGTGGTCCAGGGTCACATATTATACTACTATTTGAACTGCTTTAATGTTTCAGGTTCTGATTTACTAAAAATGAGTAGAGAAGACTTCATTCAGATCTGTGGTCCTGCTGACGGCATCCGTCTTTTCAATGCAATCAAAGGAAGGTGAATTGTATACCTATTCAAATCGTTGTGTTTCATCCTAACATGTGTCCAAACATTTAACCAACACTGTCTGTTAATGTTCCCCAGGTGTATACAACCACGTCTCACTGTCTATGTATCTCAGCTGCAAAACAGGAACCAACTGCACGCCAAAGCAGCGGGTGATGACGGTAGGAGACATCACAGCACTCTTTGTGAAACTGCAAAACAATGTAAAACAAGCATTATATTTATTCTTAATTCTCTAATTGTTTTTGTCTGTAGTGTACCATGCTCTCTACCTAGAGGACCTAACTGTCCTTGAGCTCACTGAGAAGATAGCCAATCTATATAATGTTCCCCCACAGCAAATCCATCGTGTATACAGACAGGGGCCAACGGGGATCCATGTCTTGGTTTCAGATGAGGTAAGAAGGCCGAGAGTGCTTAAAATTGAGTCAGAACATTCCAGAGATTACAGATCATTTAGGAACTGTTGGTTATATAATCTGTCCAAGGAGAAGTTCATCCAAAGGACAAATAGTAGCACATTTACTTACTTTTCAAAGACTTTTACCATGTTAAAGTGCTATAATCGGGTCCTCTGTGCATCTACCAACCTAGAAAACATAAAAAATGACAACCCAGTAACTTTGGTAAGCCTTTTTCTGCAAGCATGTGAAAAAACGAGCCACTCAGATTTCACTTCCCCCTGTGTTAACGCAAATCATTCGTGATCCAGCTTCACTTACAGCAGAAGTGAGTATAAGGGGTTTTTTTTTATGAATCTCTGCAATCACCTTTCCTAATAACGTGGTAGTTAGCAATTTTCGCGGCTAAAGTAAACAATCTTTCAGAGCAGCTCCTCACTCCACAGAGAGAAGAGAGGGGCGGGGCGAGCAGAGCTCATTTGCATTTAAAGGAACAATCACTCAGAATGAGATGATTTTTGCAGAGCTCATTTTGACAAGGTAAAAAGGGTGTTGTTTTACACAACCATTGAGAATTTTTAACCAAAGTATATTATAGATTTTTCATTAAGTCCCTAAAGAATCATATCAACTTGTGGAAAATGGGCATCCGATGACCCCTTTAAAATAAACTTCATCGAGAAGTACTTCGTTTAGTACTCACATGCTATGTGACAGCCGCTTTCTGTGTGTGCTTCGGATGTGTACACTCAGAAAACTGTATATCAGAGGTTTACACTAATATGGTTTAAAACGCATGATTTCAGCACGATATACATAATAATCAAAACCAAACAGATGTTTTTTGGCAGAGTATCTGTTGTACAAGCTGTAAAGGCACAGCTCTATTCTGGAACAGGGGGCAGGGATCAGCAGCTCATTTGCATTTAAAGAGACATGCAATACTGACACCAGAGGTAGTGTACATTTGTATATCAGGAGTATATTTTATATGTATATTTTTTTGCATTTTTTTAACAGTTAGTTTATGGGGCTCCACACATGACATGCAGACAAAAATATATTTATTGTGGCCATGAATTAAGAACTCGTTTTAGTTAAATCGCAGTCATGAATTAAGGTTCTTAAACTCTAAAAATAGCCAAAATGCATGATAGACTTAGTCTTTAGCAACAGTCTATTCCTTAAATTTATAACTGAAATCAGTTACTAATTGTTAAAATACATTAGAGTGCCAGGAAATACAGTAACCCAAGGATACACTGTTAAAAAGAATCAGTAAATTGTGTTGCAATGCATTTAGGTCAATGTACATGTATTTGGCTTTTTCAGATGGTGCAGAACTTTACAGAGGAGACTAGCTTCATTATCAGCACTATGAAAGGTAACTTTATAGACTTGCTATTTTTATCTTAACTATACTGATTGGGCCTCATGGGGTTATGAGGTGAAAATTGCCATTGTGCAAAAGAGAAGTGTTCAGAAGGTTACATTTTTGCTGAGTTTACATTAAATGCAAACAGATTGAAAAGCAGGAATTCTATGTAATACAAATAACAGGGGACATCTGGTTGTGTCAACTTTCATGCCTCACTGAACAGGCAAATGTTCAACTGTTTGTGAAAAGTTACTATTTAAAACATGAAGCTAAAAAATTCACATGAATCTCCATTGTGTCTACACTTTGTGATCGTATGTGTTTAATATTGGATATGTTTTTCCTATGTGATGGCAGATGAAAGTAACGATGGGTACCACGTTGTACTGAAGTGACCTGAAATTACTGGAGCATTACGAGTGCCTTTAGCTCATTTTCTGAATACTGGACTGTTTCTAAGTTAAATATCACCCGGTGGAATGTGAACTGAATGAATGTGGATAATTTTTGTATGATGTAGATGACTGTTCTGTATTTTAAAGAGAGAATGTTGTGAAAGCTTTTTCTGGAAACTAATTAAAATAATAATTATTTTATATTTTCATTAAGTCATGTTCAGTTTATACATTTCCGTTTTAAAGTAATTATGTTTATCATATTACAGTGGTATTGTGGACTTTTTTCTTTTTTATTATTAGATGTGAAATAGCAAAGACATGATTTACTGTGCAGATGGCCTTAACAAAAAACAAAATTTCATATATTTGTTTATATTTAATGTAATAAGTATTATGTTTCTAAAAAAAAATACTAATTCAAAACTTGGCCATTTATAAAGTAGATATTGGTGTTAATATTAGTGTCACTACTTTGTACATAAACATGGATTTTACAGATCTTTAAATAATTGCTAGCAGAAAATAATATCTTAATAATGTTGGAGTGAATTGGTGCTTTTGTTCCTCAGACTGAAGATATCGAAATAAAGCCATTGCTCAGGATCTTTTAGTGGTTTGCTTTTTCTGCCACAATGCTTTTGAGATTTGTATTTTTGTAAGTGATTAATAATGATGTATTTTTTTTTACTTTTTGAAGCTTTTGAACTATACAATAACAGCTGTTTGCTTTGTGACCTTATCTTGATGAACCTTGCTGTTTGATAAGCTTCAAAAAACTTATTTTGCAGGAAAAATGTCATAAAGTGTTATAATTAGTAAATCTTCTGGTCATAAAAGTGATGTATATGTTTGAGTGTGTTACAAAGGAACATGTTTTATTTGTACCCTGTTTATTTGTGATTACCAGACTGACAGACGTGTTGAGTGGTTTACACCTGTCACATCAAGTACAAAGAGTTTTACAAATCAAGCAGTTCTTTTTTGCTTGATTGACTATACGAATCTTTTCCCTGGGATGTAATGTGTATCAGTAGTTTGTTTAGGTTCAGCTTGTGAAATGTGCTGGTTATGAAACACAGAGTTTATTGACAAAAGACATTGGTTTCTACCCAGATTTTCCTCCAATTCCTCTGTAGTCATGAAGTCAGTGTAACTGAGTGAACTTGTAAGGCTGATTTTGTGTGTGTTACTCCATGACGTGGAAAGCGGCACACTTCAGTGAGCAGACTTACTGATTCACTCTGTTCCTTGCCATTTCAATGTGCAATTTCCCAACCCCTTGTAGCGGCACAGACAAAAGACTAATGTGCTTAGCAACACATGCAGACCATAAAATGAAGTTATTTGAATAATGTTTTAGTATAATAGTTTTCAGTGTGTTTAATGTGAACAATGCAGAATTTTAGTGAGTACAGTCTTAAAAAATTTATCTGTTAACAATGTGCAGGTGAATGTTTATGCATAACAGGAGAAATGTATTGGTCATGGTGGAAATTTATGCTACAACATGGAAGTCCATTTCTGCCACATAAGAAAAGAATTCATGCCTTAAAAAGTTGAAATTATGACATAATTACAAGATAAAAAGTCAAAATTTTGACTTACCAAGTTGAAATTATGACTTTAAAAGTCATAATTACAAGAAATTGACTTACTAAGTCGAAATTATGACTTTAATAGTCATAAATACGAGATAAAAAGTCAAAATTATGACTTTAAAAAGTGATCATTACAAGATAAAAAGTCAAAATAATTATTTTAGAAAGTCATAATTATGAGATAAAAGTCATAATTACGAGAAATTGACTTTAAAAGTTGAAATTATGGCTTAAGTCATAATTACAAGATAAAAAGTCGAATTTCTAAGTCGAAATTATGATTTTAAAAGTGATAATTACAAGAAATTGACTTTAAAAGTCGAAATTATGACTTAAGTCAATTGCGAGATAAGAGTCGAAATTATGATTTTAAAAGTCAGTTATTAAAAAGTCGAAATAATGACTTTAAAAGTCGTAATTATGAGAAAATATCAAAATTATGACTAAATCGAAATTATGACTTTAAGTCATAATTATGAGATAAAAATCAAAATAATGACGTTAAAAGTCATAATTACGAGAAATTGACTTTAAAAGTCAAATTAAGATTTACTAAATCGAAATTATGACTTTAAAAGTCAAAATTAGGACTTAATTCATAATAACAAGATGAAAAGTTGAAATCATGACTTAGTTGAAATTATGATTTTAAAAGTAATTACAAGATAAAAATATGTCATTATGAGATAAAAAGTCAAAATGATGACTTAAAAAGTCAAAATTATTTTATTTATTTAAAAGTCATAATGAGAGAAAAAGTCAAACTTATGACTCGTCATAATTATGAGATAAAAAGTCGAAATGATGCATGATTTTTTTTCTTACGTGGCGGAAATGGGCTTCCATAATTCAACAATCATTACAAAAAATTATTAAAAGAAAATCATTATAAATTCTATATAATAAATATTAAAACATTTGTTTCAGTTCTTGTTCATGTTGTCAGGTTTAAAATATTATAAAACAAATTTGAAATGACATCAAAAATCACCGTAGGGAATAGCATGTTAAATTTCATATGGGTCAGGCGCACACGCACAGAACTGGCGCAGAAAGAATACAGATTTCGATCAAATAAAATCTAAAATAAAATCGGTATGTCCTCCATTCCACCACTAGGGAGCGTCAGTGCTTTAGCCCAATTGTAGGTTTCCTTTTGTTAACTAAACGACGATTAATCTATTTTTTCCCGGTATTTATTTCCAAATCGGAAATGAAATGGTCAAGCCATACACAGTGGCGCTGTTGACAACGACTGAAATCAAAGATGTCATATTTAAAGGGTCTTAAATATTTTTAGTCAGGCATAATGTTAGTCAGTCAGTTGAGCGAAGGACCCCACGCAGCACGCACACACGTGTTTGTCTGCAGCCATGGCGGACATGCAGATGAAGATTCTCCGCAAGAAAATTCAAAAGAGAAGTGAAAAAAATAAACAACGCAAATTGCTTAGAGCTCAGAAGGAAGAAGAAGAGGAAAACGTCGAAGGTGATTTTTCTCTTTAATTTTAAATACGAATATGACGTATAATTTTTAAGACGTTATCTCGGATCTAGCATGTGAGAATCACACTGCTGTCGGTGCATTTGTAAAGTTATTATATTTTATAATAAAGTCTTATATTTTAGCCAGTTGTAGTAAACCTAGCAACACAAGATATGGTTTTAATTAAATCGTAATTATAATGTTGTTTGTGTGTTATTTAGTATTTGTCAATCAGGGACAGTTTACCAACTTTTTCCATGTGTTTACGGATTCCGCATATTAAGTTTGCGTTCTCTTTCGTTCATTATTAGAGTTGATGAAATTTACCGTATGTGTTTTTGATCTGGCAGATGTGAAAGCAGGGCTGGAGGAATCTGAAGTGACCAGTGATTCTCCAAACGTCTCTAAAGAGCAGCAGCAAAGTATCTCCGCTGAGGAGAACGAAACCTCACAGAAAATTAAGAAGAAGAAAAAGAAAAGAAAATTGGATGGTGCAGGGGACTCAGCATCTAGTGAGTATTTAATGTAATGCTTTGATGATGTTGTTATAATTAGTGGTTGGTCACTATGGGATTGTCAATAGCCGATATCTGTAACTAGAGAATTTGCTGCTATAAATGCAATTTAATTATAGTAGTTGAGTTGTATACACATACACTAAATAATTGATATGGCCCTTTAGGTGTGAAAAAGGTTAAAAAGCAGAATGTTAAAGAGACAACAGAAGAATCAGAGAAAGAAGAAGAGCAACAGAGTGATGAGGAATGTGCAGAGCCTGGAAAGGTGTCAGAGAATGGAAATGATGACAAAGAGGGTTCAACCAAGGAGGATGATAGTGACGAAGATGGACCACAGCTTCCCTCTGGCCTGACAGGTAAACATGGCACAACTTGTAATATGATCAACACAGCCATATGTGGTGAGCCTAGTTTACCTTTAGTTATCCACTCATTTAAGTGGGGAAAAAAAATAAGAGGTGTATTTTTGGGAGAAGCATTCCAAAAAGTTTTTTTTTTGACCAATAAATAAATGGGGGAATATGCTATATGTGTTTGTTAAATTCAGTGAAAAAAGTATTAATGTGTCTTTTATTAATATTAAAATAAGTAAATTCATAAAAGCTTCCTGTATTTAGTTAGCCGGTGAAAAAAAGGTTATGCATTTTCCTTGCTTTATTTGAAAACCCAAATAATCTTTTAATTTAATTTAATAATTAAATCATACATTTACTGAAGTTTTTTTTTTATTTAGTTAAATGGCAAAGATTTCTTAAGACTTTTGTAAAGTGTATTTTTTGCTTTATTTAAAATTCAAAATTATATTTTGAAATATTTTTCTTTCTAAAAATAAGATTTATTAGAGTTTCTTGGACAACTTAATTTAAAAAATAATTTGTAATAGGGATGCAACAATACAGTTAGTACACGGTACAATACGTACCTTGATTTTTAGCCACGGTTTTCGGTTCGGTTCTGATATCTTATCACTTCAGTGTTTTTTTTTGTTTTTTTTGCAACAAATTTACAAAATACTCCCTTAAACCTCTGTACATTGGAAAAAAGCGTGGTTTAGTATATTTGTGTATGTTCATGTTTAGTCTGCTTATTTTTTCTTTTGAGAGAGGTTTTGTTTTTTCGATTTTTACACAAAATAGAATGGGTTTCATTCATACTGGACGCCAAAGGGCGCCCTCGTGCAGTAAATCCACATATGCGTCAAAGAAGTAGCACTGATTATGTTCCTTTCCATCTTCTCTAATGTGGATAAAGGCATCGCTATTGCTGTGAGTCTGTGACTGGATAAAAAGATATAACGTTAAACGTTTTGAATGATGAAATGTAAGGACAATAAACACTAGTCTGCAATAATATATGGTTTATCTGTGTTCTTCAAGCCATCTCCTGTATTTTCATAAGCCATTGCTAATCGATATACATTGAATATGAGTATAGAATTTATCGTCTGTCTCATTCTGTGATAAGAATCCACATCAGATCACACAAGGAAGTTATTTCAAACACTCAACTGATGTTGTGAATTAAAAACTAGTTATAATGTTTTTTTTTTTATAACTTCTGTTTTTATAACTCTTTTGTTGGACAGCAGGTTTAGAAAGGCTTAGCATTGCATGTCATTAGAATGGAAGATGCTCTCGTGTGTTGCTTTTTCAAATATAATCGGGGAAGCGTTTCCTCATTTCAGCACGTGAAATCGCGGGCAAACATACAGATATAATACAGAGATATAAAACAAGGAAGTTATTTAAATGCAAAACCCAAAAACCACAATTCACAAGCGCGTATTGAACCGTGGAGGTCGTACCGAACGGTTCAATATTATATTGAGAATTGCGACATCCCTAATTTGTAATAATTAAAAAAGTAATTTTTAAAGTGCTGTTTATATGTGATTGATTGGACTAAAAGTGATGCTTTACTACTACTTAAAGAAATGGTAAGAATCTCAATATCACAGAAACATTTTTGTATTATATTAATTTTTATTCAGTAAGCTGGTGAGGAAAAACAATTCTATGTTTTTTTTTTTTTATACAAAATAATGTATTGAAATGTTTATTTTTTCTAAAAACCAGCTTTTTAGACGTTTGTTTTAGTTTTTCTCATAGACGTAAATAGGTAACTATGTTTTTCTGCTCTGGTGATTTTCTCAGGTGCGTTTGAGGATAAGTCATTTGCATCTTTAGCGGAAATGGTCAGTGAGAATACTCTGAAGGGAGTGAAAGAAATGGGCTTTGAAACCATGACTGAGATCCAGCATAAATCCATACGACCCCTGCTGGAAGGAAGGTGAGTTTTAAGTGCATCAGATATGGCAGGGTTTCAGTGGTACTGTAATTATTGTTTATTTGCTGTATAAATGTTTGGGATATGTGCTCATTCTTGTCCAACAGAGACGTGTTGGCTGCAGCTAAAACAGGAAGCGGTAAAACTCTGGCTTTTCTGATTCCTTCCATTGAACTTATCTACAAACTCAAATTTATGCCCAGAAATGGTGAGTGCACACCTAATATATTTGCCTTATCTGATTGTTACAGTCCTCTTTGTAGCAGAGATGTCAAGTATGAGGTGTCACATGTCTGTGGTGTGTTTGTGTCAGGGACTGGAGTGGTAATTTTGTCTCCCACTCGTGAGTTGGCCATGCAAACGTATGGTGTGCTGAAGGAGCTGATGACTCATCATGTGCACACATATGGCCTGATCATGGGAGGTAGCAACCGTTCTGCTGAAGCCCAGAAACTCGCCAATGGAGTCAATATCCTGGTTGCTACACCTGGCAGACTTCTAGATCACCTGCAGGTAAGACCTTTTACAATAAATAGCTTTGCCACACAGGTCTGAGGAGTGTACTTGACCACTTTTTCTTTCCACAGAACACACCTGGATTCATGTTTAAGAACCTTCAGTGTCTGATCATTGATGAGGCTGACAGGATTCTGGAGGTTGGCTTTGAGGAAGAGCTAAAGCAGATCATCAAACTACTGCCTAGTAAGAACCAATGACTAACCTAATCACTTCCTTAAACCAGAGTTTCTGCAGGTCCTTAAATGTTTCTCTTTTTTTCCCGCAGAAAAAAGACAGACCATGTTGTTTTCCGCAACACAGACACGTAAGGTGGAGGATCTTGCCCGAATCTCCCTCAAGAAGGAGCCGCTGTATGTGGGGGTGGATGACAACAAAGATACAGCGACCGTGGAAGGACTAGAACAGGTAAACTGTTCACATTAGGGATGTGACGAAATTAAAATTTCACAATATGATACTTGATGTGAAGTCCGCGATACAATATTTATTGTGATATTTAACAAGGGGACTCCAATCCATGTTCTTAACTAAGAAAACTTAAGTTAGAAAAAAGTGAATTGACTTGTAATCGGGGTGTCAACGTCAATGCCTCTCATTTACTTTGAGTTGGAGTGATGCTAAGCATTGCAGAGGTTCGTTGTGCCGCGTCACTGGCATTGCTCATGGCAGAAGTTGAAAACTTTTAAAGTAGCAATGCAGATGTCAGCCAATCAGATTGCCTTATGCAAATATACTGGTGCAGACACTAGCTAGTTGCGTTCATGCAACACCAGAAAAGTAATGTGATTGGCTCATGTCACTATGACGGTCGTGTCAGCACCAAGCTTCAGCCACACCCTCCGCTAAGCGTTGACGCCCCATGTGAATGTACAGTAAAGTCTCAGTCTAAATTACATTCACACTGGTGTTTTAGGAAGCCATATTAATTACAATATAATAATAACAACAATTTTGTGTTATTGTTATTCCTGTGACAGTAATATTCATATATTGTAAAACAGTTGCACTGAAAAAATAATTGAAAATGAACATTACATAGGTTTATTATATTTGCTTTACACTACAGTAGGGAAATTACAGTACTTCTTTCCCAATTTTTACACTTGAATGAGATATTTTGAATTTGGACTGCAGTAATGTTACTTAAACTTACTAGCTGTCAGCAAATTCATTTTGCACTATTAAGTTTTTATTTTGACGGAAACGGCAGTGGAGCTTTTATTTTGACTAAAAACTCCAGCTTCAATGAAAACACGTCTCACTACAAATCTAGTGAAATGCTGTAATCATCTACCCTGAAAATAAAGCATAACTGGTGGAGGTTGCTAAACATGTCCTAAACTCACAGCACCTGCAAAAAATGAGCTCACTGCATTCGCTGTGAACGGAGCTGTTCTGAGGCGCGGAAAATACCGGACCATGAGGTGATCGCCTGAATGAAGTGTGCGCTTTGCTGTGAAACGCGCAATTTAACAGACTTGATTAAGCTGTATTGTGGTTTCGTATTTAGTTTGTTTGACAGATACTGTGCTAAAGCATAAAAGTCCAAAACACAATTTTAGAGACTATTTATGTTACAATAAGAAGTTTAAATGTATTTTTAAAACTACACTTTTTGCCTGGAATACCTATTGTTTCATCGTCAGGTGATATGATGAAATCTAGACAGTTTTGCTATCACAATATTGATAATAACGTTACATTCCTAGCTCACAAGTCTCACTACTTTATCAAGACCACTTGGTCATGTGTTCATATTTGAGTTTTTTTTGTTGTTTTTTTTTTTTTTAGGGATATGTTGTATGTCCTTCGGAAAAACGTTTCCTGCTCCTCTTCACGTTTCTGAAGAAGAACCGCAAGAAGAAGCTGATGGTGTTCTTTTCGTCTTGCATGTCTGTGAAGTACCACTATGAGCTGCTCAATTATATCGATCTGCCTGTCATGGCTATTCACGTAAGTCACGGAGCCATACATACACAAAGCAGGATGAGAAGTCCTGTTTATGCAGTCTGATGAATGCTTTTGTTTAACTGTCTTTCAGGGGAAGCAGAAACAGACGAAGAGAACCACAACATTTTTCCAGTTCTGTAACGCAGACTCTGGCATTCTCCTCTGTACGGATGTGGCCGCCAGAGGTCTAGATATCCCAGAGGTGGACTGGATTGTTCAGTATGACCCACCTGATGATCCAAAGGTACAGCAGTACCACCCCACAGTCCAGCCTTGCTGCTAGATATATGAACTTGTATTTGGATTTATGTGACTTTTTTTTGTTGTTTTAGGAGTACATCCACCGTGTGGGACGAACAGCTCGTGGTATTAATGGTAGAGGACATGCCCTCCTGATCCTAAGACCAGAGGAGCTCGGCTTTCTGCGATTCCTCAAACAGGCCAAAGTATGACATCACTATAGTTATGATTTTATAATGAAAAGAGTAACTTCCTTGGACCACAAAAACAGTCAAAAGGGTCATTTTTTTTGAAACTGAGATTTCTACATTATCTGAAAGCTGAATAAATGAGCTTTCCATTGATGTATGGTTATGACTTTGAAAATCTGGAATCTGAGGGTGCAAAAATCTAAATGTTGAGAAAATCACCTTTAAATTTGCCCAAATTATTAAATGGGTTCTTAGCAATGCATATTACTAATCAAAAATTAAGTTTTGATATATTTATGGTAGGAAATTTACAAAATATTTTCAAAGAAAATGATCTTTACTTAATATCCTAATGATTTTTGGCATAAAAGAAAAATAGATAATTTTGACCCATACAGTGTATTTTTGGCTATTGCTACAAATATACGTGCTACTTATGACTTGTATTGTGGTCCAGGGTCACAAATTAACTTACATTTTTAAAACCTTAATTTTATCGCATGAAATAAAATAAACATTTTATTTCATCTAGTTGTCAAGGCAGCAGTTCTCAGTTTTGTTTCATTTAAATTGAACTAAAATGACTAAAAATAGTAAATAAAAATTATTAAATACAATATGAACACAAAATAATTATAAAATGACAAAAACACAAGAAAATTACTAAATCTAAAATTAATGTGAAAATGAGATCAATTCTGATTTATTATTAATAAATATTAACAAACTGTAATAGTATGTCAGTAGCTGTTTTCATCACCCTGTTTTATGCACATTTTGAAGTATTGCATCAGGAGCGAGTGATGGAAATGCCAAAATTTAAAAAAAAATCCCTTTAATTTGCAAAAAAGTTTTTACGCTTGAGGTGGATTTTGTTTTGTGCAAAAAAGGGTTAATGCAAGTAATGGGAGATGGAAACACATTTTGTGAATAAATTCTTCTACACGCACCAAAAAATGTAATGTGACTTTGCACGCTTATTGTGTTTTGTCTGCTCTGAGGCACAAGTAATTTATTATATATGAAAATTATTATATTCAGTGGCATCTCCTACCTTTCATAGTGATATTTAGTGCCAGTTTATCAAAGTGACAATTTTGTTCTCTTTGACTCACTGGATGGAAACAATGCGTATTCACATATGTTTTATGCGATATTTGTAGCTTTGGCTGGAAACCTGGCTAATGATAGTAAAATAAACTTGTTGAACATGTCAAAATGAACCTTGAAAAAAATGCATTTCTTATTGTTTTTCTTGTGTTCATCCAAAGGTTCCTCTGAGTGAGTTTGAGTTCTCCTGGACTAAAATTTCTGATATTCAATCTCAGGTGAGACTTTATATTCAGTCGAATTGAACTAAATCTCTTGCTTATTTCAAATATAACCCCGTGGAATCCCAGTTAACCCATTTAAAATTGGTGTTTGCTTTTTTCTTTTGCAGTTGGAGAAACTGATAGAGAAGAACTATTACCTTCACAAATCAGCTCAGGAGGCCTACAAATCCTACGTCAGAGCTTACGACTCTCATTCCCTCAAACAAATCTATAATGTAGAGACGCTCGACCTCCCGAAAGTGGCGATGTCCTTTGGGTTTAAAGTACCGCCTTTTGTGGACCTCAGTATCCTTTCAGCACTGTATTTCAGTGAATATTTTTGCACATGGAACTTGTTACTTAATAATTTGATTTTGTTTTATTGTGAAATCATGGAATTGTGGTTATACATGCTTTATTGTTTGAAATTTGTAATAGGCTCTTATGCTCACAAAGGCTGCATTTGTTTGATCAAAAATCAAAGGTTTAATGTTTTAAAAAGTATTTTTCAACATCATTACTCCAGTCTTCAGTGTCACATGATCTTTCAGAAGTCATTTGAATATACTGATTTGGTGTTCAAGAAATGTTTTTTTGTTCCTTAACCATTCGCTTTCTCAGACGTTCACAGCAGTAAAGGGGTAAAGATGCAGAAGCGAGGTGGCGGCGGAGGCTTCGGCTACCAGAAATCTAAGAACGTCCACAAGGCCAAGATCTTCAAACACGTCAGCAAAAGGATGGGAGACGGCAGACAGTTCTGTCGCTGAGAATAAGATTAGATGAATCTTCTCCATACTGCACCTCTTTTGATCTATATGGAGTAATTGTCAGACTACACAGTTGTCATTTTGTTATTTTTGTCTCAGCCTTTTGAGAAGAGCTCTGATCAGTCTGCATTCCATGCCTGTACAGAAATGTTTTTTCAGAAGCCATTATATGATGAATTGGTATTGTTACAAGCCCAACTTATTAAACATAGAAACCTGTATTGTGAATATTTTTTCTCATGCTTTCTGCTCTCTCCACATGAGATTGAACCTACAACCTTAGTGATCGATGAGCCTTTTGATTTTAATTTTCAGAATGGAAGATTTCATTTATTTATAGATTGCTTTTCATTTATGCACCAATATAACAATGCTTACTTTTTACTTAAGTATTTTAAAGCTTGTAAAATGGCACACAAATATTGTGTGTGTGTGTGTGATGCAAAAGTAATTGACAGACCAATTAATAACCAATTAACTGAACTTCCCACATATATTGGCATTTTGTTAAGGTTTTTGTCTTTATTAAAAACAATATCTTTAGGAAAACAAACTGGTCAAATAAAAAGCAGCACAATATCGTAATAGTCATAAGGTTTGTTCATTTTTTTTTTTTTAATATTTTCTTAAATATGTTGTAAATATTCTACGTAAGGATGCCATCTTTAAAATGTGCACAAGAGTTGCAAATCTCAGTTATAAAGTTTATTTATCCACCTTTTTTTCCTGTAAGAGCAGGCGCAGCCATTTGTACATTTTATGGTTCTAGCTTCCGGTCTCATTAGCATTCCAGCTACTTTTATCTGTACAAAACAGCTCATTTTTCTGCTTGATATTGATATGCTCAAATTAGCAAGTCTTACCATATTTTAATCTGTTATCTTAATTATGAGAACACTAGTTTGTATTGCAAAGAGTTTTACGCTTTACTTCTTATTTTCTTATAGCCGCTAATGAACCGGAAGTTTCGCCCGTAGGCTTGCTTCTCCATTAAAGAAAAAAGGTGGATAGGTCTAGGCAATTTAGAAGCTGAAGAGCTGTCTAAAACCACTATAGTAAGTAAATCTCAGATCAGCATGTACTTCATTTCTCCTTTAATGTGTTTTGCTCTTCTGGCAGCAGATTTTTTATCATGATACAAAAACAAAAATGATTAGTAAGGGGATTTGTGTTATATACATTATGGGTTTAAATAAGGTGGTATCAAGGCACAAAACATCTCCAGTTTAACAGTACATTAGTTACATGCTTCACAATCTCTGAACCTAGAACAATCTAGGCTAAAATAAACACACAGAACAGATTGTTTCAGTCTGAAAGCAGGTGTGATCTCAGCATGAGGCTGCGGTACAATGAAATACCAACATCAAGGAATGCAATTGTGTTTTGAAGTGTTACTTGGGAGTTGTGTTACGATGCTCCCTTTGCCCTCAGTTTAGACAGCAGCATCTCATTCTTGCGGCACTCCTGCAACAGACAAGACCACGCATTTGTTCCCTCAACCCAGATTATCATTTATCAATAGATTTTTGTCTATACAACTTATGTAAATGAGGAGGGAAGAAATTTATCTAAAATGATGAACTTGTATTTACCTCTTTAAAGTCTTTGACAGTTTTAAAGTAGAGTCTCTGTTTATCCAGCAGCTCCAAGTACTCATCATTCAGCTGATCTCTGCGCATCTTATTCTCCTGTCTTTTCTTTTCCATCTTTAAGTGCACAAACACACATTAGAAAAATGCACTAATGCAATTCATGTTCCTGTCTAATGGGGTAAAACCACAAATAGCCAGAGTGGAACTAATTCATAATCACATCCAAAATGGAAATAAATTATCAGCAGTAGCAGATTTCTAGATTCACTATAATATAGTAGTCTAGTTTTGTACCTTTATGCGGCTTTGCTTGATTCCTTCCACAATTTGCTCCATTTGTCTGAGAAACTGTTCTTTACTTCCTGATGAAGCCATGGCCCTAAAAAAAACATACACTTTACATTCACCTGTGCTCTTTCTGGAAAGATATTACAAAAATAAATCGTTTGAGACTGTATGAGTCTCTTGCTATAGTATTGGGAAATTTCTACATGGATCCTAAAGTTTTTTTTTTAAACTCACTGCTGGAAATGATCATGTATGGAGTTCAGCAGATTGACCTGTGAAAGAAAGGACAGTGTCTCAAATTCACTGCACATCCTTTTAAACACTAGAGACCTAGACTCTGATTCTCTTCATAAATGCAAGAAAATTCATTCCTAAGATCACAGATAACAAAGCTGATACCTCTTTCTCCAAGTAAACCTTCTTGTCGTCCAGGGTGTTGTAGAGCGTGAAGAACTGTTTTGTCTCTTTGTGTGTTGCTGAAACTGAAAAACACCAAAAGAACAAATAAGAGATGGCTTAAAAAGCGACAGCTTTGATTTCAGCTCATTCAATTCATCTAAAAAATCCTTTTGTATTGTGACAGAGTAAAATGAATTATTGAGAAAGGAAATAATGAAATCCACGGTCAATTTTGTTCAATCTGTGGGTCGTTGATTAGATGGAGGCAGATTTGATTGTCATTTCACTGGAAGAACAAGCTATATTTTAATTAATAATTACCAGGTCTGACTTTAAACACACACACTTATACCTTGGCTGTACAGCTCAATGAAGCGTTTCTGATACTGGGTCAGCTCAGCTCTGCTGGGAACCTCATCAATCTTTCTCTGCAAGATGGCAATTTCACGGTTCCTCCGAGCCTGTAGGGGCAGTAGAGTAAAACACTGAGTGTAAAGAATCCCTCATATAATCTACTGAGTGAAACCATCAGTTCAACTTGACCTACCATGAGCAGACGGATCTTCTGTAGCTTTTCTCGGTCTGCAGTGTACTGTTGATCAATCAACATATTCATCTCCTACAAAAACACAGAGGGTAAGTCTGAGAAACTAAACTAGAATAATACAGATATTATCAAAAGATAGTGGACAAGTGAGGTATAAGTGGCACTGAATGTAAAACGATGCCACTGAACTGAACAAAACTCGTGTGTTTTGCTGATTATTGCTGCTGAAAATGGTCAATTATTGTCATGTTTTGGGCTGTACTAATCGGTCACACCAGGAAAAACATCTGGAGTACTATAGACTGCCAAAAGTTATAACAAATCAAGGAGAAGAGTGCAAAAAAAACTGTCTGAGGAACAAAAGGCATCTGTGGTTGGCCAAACTGAACCAGAATTTCCAGGGCAAGAATCTTGACAACATTCGTGTTTGTTCTTATCATTTCCGGTCAGGTAGGTAAAATATTAGGCTAATGTCTTAATTAATACTGCTTGCATGTATCTTTACCACCTATTAACTTTAGTTTGTCAAAATATTGCACCCTTTCCTGCTTACTAGGTCCTTCTCTATATGATTTAGCAGTTTGCACACATTTTTTCCATGGTTTAAACAGCATAAATTAGCAGAACAACGTATTCAGTAGTTCATTAACCGTGCAATCCATGCTGCTGTTTACATCCGAGTATCTGACCAAATTGACGCAAGTTGAAAAAGCTATATCTAGATAATCTTTTAGGGTTTTTGTGCAATATCTGTTAATGATATGTAGTTTTATGCTTATTATGCCATTAGCATAGCAGCATCTTTATGAGGAGCATTCCAAATCAGTCACTTATTAGGATGACTATGTAGGCACCTTCTTTTCATCTCCTTCTTCTCCATACTCCAGCTTTAACTCTTCAATATTCTGCTGTAGACGGGTCATTTCCTCCTATACACAAATAACAGTTAATGACACATTCATGTCTCCAATGTCAATGACAAACCAAAGCTAGGTACTACAATGCGATAACATACGCGACAATGTGAGCGGAACGTTTGCTCTTGATGTTTGAGGTTTTCATTCATGGCCACCAATGCACGAAGCTTCTCCAGTAACCTGAGAGATAAAACAATACTTCAAAAAACACATTGATACTGACATTTTCTAAGAATTACCATGCTGTTTGGCTTTACTTTTTTTTTTTTTTTTTATCTGATTTCTATAGTTTGTTATTAGCATGATGTTAAGCTAATGACACAATGCCCTAATAAGCATAATATATACAAATAACAAACAGTCCATTTCTAATCAGACTGAACTATGTAACCCACGTTTACTGCTTTTTACTTTCAGTGAACTTTCCAGACAAAACACAGTCATACAAATAGGAATTCTGTGAGGGTGAAAGTTTTCCCCACACATAATTTGCACTGGTTTAGTTGGTCATGCGAATTTGCAACATTAACCAACAGAAAGCTGCATGGTTTGCAAGTGACTTTCATGTGAGCTATGCTTCATACATAGCTACAGTATTATAGACCTTTGTAATGGACCTTTTTTTTTTTACCCACTGGCATCAAAGACAGACACCGAATAGAAGAAATTGTTGAATAAAGTCATTAATTTTGTTTTCTTTGCGCACAAAAAGTATTCTTGTAGCATTATAAAATTACGGTTGAACTACTGATGTCACATGTACTATTTTATTGATGTCCTTACTACCTTTCTGGCCCTTGAATGTGAGAATTACATTTCTGTCTATGCAGTGTCACAAAGCTCTTGGATTTCATCAAAAATATCTTAATTTGTGTTCTGAAGATAAACGAAGGTCTTACGGGTTTGGAACGACATGAGGGTGAGTAATGACAGACTTTTCATTTTTGGGTGTACTATCCCTTTAATATTCAGAGTACATTCATACTATATACATACTTGAAGTACAAACTAACAGAAAGCAAGGACTTATTCAAAAAAACCTTCTCAGGGTATGCGATTTCAGCCCAAGTTTAGATAATTCCAGGTGCTGTTTACTTACCCAGAATCTGCCTGAGACTCCACATCCTCCAGTGAGCTTAGCTCCCTCTCCAACTTTTCAGTTTGTGCTGTGGCCTAAAAACAAACATACACATTAATGGTCCAAATCAAGCAGTTACTATCAGTACGTGTCTAAATGTCTCACCTCGGCTAGTTTGATTTTAGCATCTTCACATGCCGCTCTGGCCTCCTGCTGTTTGGATTGCAGCTGGAATAAAGAAACAATGACTGTGATATCAGCATTCTCAAAACTCAGAACTGAAAAAAGAGGTATGTGTATGACTGTGTATTACCTCTTCCAGTTCTTTTGTTTTTTGAGTGATTTGTTTGTTGAGGGACGTCAGTTGACGTCGGTGTTGCTGCGCAGGTCCGAATCTCTCTGGCCGATCCTCCACAGAGCGCTCCGCCTGCCCAATCACACATATGTACAATAAAGCTTGGAATACACTATGGAATTTATGAAAAACGTATTCCGAATTCCAAAAACGTATTCCCGCCTCAAGCCATTGATTGCTCTTGGTGTAAAAATAAAGAGATTATTTTTAGAGGTTCAGTGGCGTTTTAACACTGTTCACCTTCTCAGCATATTCAGTGGCAATTTGTTTGATCTCCTCAGACTGCAGCCCAACAATCTGGCCCACCGTGCTGGCTGACAACTTCCCCTACAAAACACACAAAAATAGTGCAAAATAATGAGACTGTTGATCGTTTATATTTTTTTCTTAAAGGATTAGTTCACTTCCAGGATAAAAATCTTCCTGATAATTTACTCACCCTCATATCATCCAAGATGTTCATGTCTTTCTTTCTTTAGTCAAAAAGAAATTAAGGTTTTTGAGAAAAACATTCCAGGATTTTTCTCCATATAGTGGACTTCAATAGGTGCCAACAGGTTGAAGGTCCAAACTGCAGTTTCAATGCAGCTTCAAAAGGCTCGAAATGATTCTAGCCGAGGAATAAGGGTCTTATGTAGCAAAACAATTGGTAATTTTCTCAAAAAAAATAAAAAATAAACCACAAATTGCACCAGCCCAACCTCACGCATTACACAGTCACACTGGAAAGGTCACGTGTGACATAGACGGAAATACTGACCCAGTGTTTACAAACACAAGTTGCGCATCGCAAAGCTGGTGCAGGACGAGCATTTGTGGTTAAAAAGGATTTACATTTTTTTTTTTTAAATGACCTATCGTTTCACTAGATAAGACCCTTATTCCTTGGCTGAGATTGTGTAGAGCCGTTTGAAGCTGCACTGAAACTGTAATTTGGATCTTTAACCCGTTGCTCACCATTGAAGTCCACTATATGGAGAAAAATCCTGGAATGTTTTCCTCAAAAACCTTTCTTTTTGACTGAAGAAAGAAAAACATGAAGATCTTGGATGACATGGGGGTGAGTAAATTATCAGGAAATGTTTGTTCTAGAAAGTAAACTAATCCTTTACAGTTTGCCTGGTAGGAAGGCATCTGTTGAGGATCATTCTGACCATATACATTTTTTAATTTTCATTTTAGGGCAAAACATTCCTTTTAAAGGGACAGTCTAGCTAGAAGTGTACATTTTGCTATTGTTTACAAAAATACTTGAGGCATTTCTCAAAATATTATTTTATGTTCCACCAAAGAAAGAAAGTCACAAAGGTCTGGAACAACACGAGGGTGAATAAGAATTTAAATTTTTAAGGCAAACTATCCCTTTAAACTTCTTATCTTTTAGAAATTTAGAAACATTTAGAAATGTACCTCCTCTGATGCCATGGCAGCCATTCCAGTCATCAGAGCCTTGATTCTGAGCTGGGAAAAAAAGGCAAATAGAACTGGTTGGTTAATGGAAAGTTAACTTTGCTCAGGTAAAGAATAGATGATTAAGAGCAAGTAAGAGTTGATTGAAAGACAAGTGTAGGTTCATATGAACCCAAATGACCTCCTCTGCTGCCTGCAGGTCCTCTTCTTCAGACACCTGGGCCATTCCAGGAGGCACACCCTGCGTGCCCTGAGCCAACACCTGCTTCTGCTCCACTGCCTGTAAGAAACATCATCACATGATCAAACTAACAACCAATCAAAAGAAAGAAAGGTCAGTGCCAAGCCCTACTGTCCATCTGTGATCTATTATACACAGATGGAGACCACATTGGTGGTTCTGGGGTCAACACGCATTTTTTTTTGCTGATTTCTGCCTTTAGAACTAAAGGTTGCAACATTTTGAATCAGACTGGGTTATTATAATACTAATATATTCCCATTACCTTTCCACTTTTTTAAGATTATGAGACACGCATTTCTAGCCAATTTCTAGCTTAAACTAGAAAAAATATCCACCATATAAACTTCCATTACTGATGATTTTATCCATTTCATCTAATTTATCCATGGACCAATGAGTCAGCTTTTTAACTGTAACCTTCTCTGACTAGACTTTTTGTGATGTTTTGTTTGAAAAACATGAAAACATCATCTGATACCAACCGTGCCTGCTTTAGACTGCTTGCTGAATCCATAGCGCCTGGAGAAACAGAAAAGAAACAATTTAAAATGCTTTATGTTAAAATTATAGACAGCATGCGGTTTCAAAACACATCACACTACAGGCACGACACACCAGATGATGGGAAATTACACATGAACAAAACATTTAAATGCAATGTGTGAAAAAAAGCACTTGGGCAGATGCAAACGTAAAGACATTAATGCAGTTGTTGCAAAGCCATTCTGACCGATAGTCAATCTGTGCCATTACCAGAAATGGAACCTCAGTCATACTCACTGCATATATTGTGAAATGAGAAGGCATGGACTGATGAGTGAAATAAAAGAGACAGACAGAAAGAAAAATGGAAGCAAATGAAGAACAAGATAATGAGAGGAGTAGAGAATTAATAGATGCCTTAAATGGAGATCTTGTCTGACCCTAAAATGCTGATACAATGAGCCAGGAAACAAACCAGTGAAAATGAAGGAAGTAAAGGAAAGGGTGAAAGTGAGAATATGAATAAAAATTGGTCCCCCCAGTTGGTTTTAAATATACTAAACAAAAACACTACAATTTTACCATATTTTAACATTTTTAATCAAAGTGCCATTTCTATAAACTCTGAAAATGTATCTGTAGGTACATGTTCTCATATAGAACCATTTCAAAGTTTGGGGTCATTAAGATTTTTTTTTTTTTTTAAAGAAATTAATAATTTTATTCAGCAAGGATGCATTAAATTAATCAAAAATGACAGTAAAGACACTTATAATGTGACAAAAGATTTCAGCACTTTTTCCATCACAGGAATAAATTATATTCTCCAAAATATTAAAACAGAAAACATTTGTTTTGAAATATAATAATATTTTAGAACATCGCTGTTTATACTGTATTTTTGATCAAATAATTACATCTTTGGTGAGCATAAGAGACTTCTTTTAAAATCATTAAAAAAATCCTACCGACTAGGGGTGGGCAATATGTCCAGAATCTTATATCACAAATATGAGTAATTTTATTTCACGTTAACAATATAGCACAATATAGTTATTTGTGTTTTAAATAAGGTCTTTAGGAAATCAAATTGTTTGATATCATACAATGTTATATCAGTAATATCAGTAACAATTTTCGGTTCACTTCCAGTTGGACATGATTAGAATACAAGTTCTCGGTCCTGTAAAAGGAAGAGAGAGAGAGTACCTGCCAAACTCCAGCAAGGTAGAATGAACCCGAGACTCTTCATCCAACAGCTCCCCAGCATCCACCTGCCGTTTGTAACGCCTCTGAGGAGCATAAACCTCCTACACCCAAACACAACGAACAACATATTCAACATTTCACAATCTTCTGTTAATAAATACATTTATTACCCAGTCAGCCAAGCATCATAATTTAAAAGCTCATGATGTCTTGACGATATATAAAAGCTTATCAGATACTTACACACACATTCACTACAGTGCTGATGGCTCTCTCCTTCCTTAATTCAAACTCCTCATCCTAAAACAAACACATTTACTGAAACTCCAAAGATTACAGATTGTAAAATGCTTGACATATTACAGTGTTAATCCTTTCTAATTATATTTCAGTGTTGGCCTGTTGTCTGACCTCAGGAAATGCATGTGTTTTCTGGAACTGAGAGATGGAATATGATCTGACATAATCTCCCATCTCCTCCCGGGTTTCAATCGCCTTCTTCACCAGCCACTACAGATGCAGCAAAAGATGCATCGTAAGTATTCCTGCACTGTTTCACTATGTATAAAACTTATTTATATAGTAATTGTGGGATCAGTGAGTGGTTATGGTTTCCACATATTAAGCAGGACAGCCGTTTTCAACATTGATGAGCAAATCAGCATGTTAAAATGATTTCTGAAGGATCCTGTGACATTGAAATGGCTGCTTAAAATTCAGTTTTGTCATAAGTTACATTTTAAAATATATTCAAATAGAAAATAATTACTTTAATACCACATCACAATATTACTATTTTGACTATATTTTTGATCGAATAAATGCAGCCTTGGAAAGCAAAAGAAACTTCTTCCAAAAACATGAAATCATACTGATCCCAAACTTTTGAATGGTAACGTAGGTCTACAGCTCTTTTAGATGCGAAAGATGTACAGCAGTACATACCTGTACAACAGGGAAGATGTGGATGAAATCCAACCCTTGGATCTGATGAGGCTCTAATCGGTGTGGACATTTCATTTTGGGCAGAACTGACACAATCTTCTCTGTCAGAGCACTTAAATGTAAAAGACACAAATAATCACATTAACCAGAATTCAGTTCAATCCGAACAGAAACGTTTCTGTCAGTTTTCATTCTTCTTCTATTACTGCATTATGTGACAATATGTTGATTATTCTACACACTTACATTTTTTGACCAATGGTGGAATTTTCTTGGAAAAGCAGATCAACGTCTATGTCAAAATTGCATGTAGTTATACACCAGGTCATTCCTCCAACCACCTAAAGTACAAGCAGAGACTGTTTATAAGTAAACTAACGGTGTGTAAAACACACTGTAATTTGGTTGGCACAGGTGTGTAAAGTCTGACATACCTTGTCAAAGGGTGACAGTCCTTTAATGCGTGCTCTGAAATAACCAGCAGCGAGCAACAGCTCCAAAATCTCAGCAAGCTTGACACTCTGCTCCTCATCCTCACGTGTCTCCACCTGTTAATCACAGCACATACACCAGTCAGTATGTGACAGTACAGATTCAGCAATAAAACACACTTTTTAAATAAAAGGTCAATATTTTATTGTTAATCCTTTACTGTTACTTGGCACTAAAAAAAACAGTATATGAAGAGTTTAGATGCAAAACTAGCTAAAAGGCATGGTGGAGTGCATGCTCCTGACACATAGTATAAGTCCATCAAATACTTTTACTTCAAACTTGCTAAATTCCAGTCTCAGCCCAATCAGAAGTACCAGTACTTACATATAAACCTATACAAAGTAGCCTGAAAGTAATGCTAATTTTAAAGAAAAACGTCAGATGGATTTAGAGGCTTTTGCATCTAAACTCTTCATATATTAATTTAGAATTTTAAAAATAACTCAGTATATCCAAACCAAAAATGCATCTACAAATTGTAGAATTATTTTTTAATTGCATTTGCAGATACCTCACATAATATATTATACCTGTTATTTATTTTAATGCGCATTCATTTAATTATATTACTGTACATTGAGATACATTCTCCTGACAATAAACTTAAAAGTAAGCAGGACTTCCTCACCCAATAAGACATTTACATACTTAGCTAAATGTATTGATTTAGCAAACGCGTTTACTCTCATTTAACGTTATATGTAAGTGCACTTTATATGTGTCTTTACAGGAAGAACACAACATGTATATACTTCTGTTTAACTGATATGTTAAAGTGACTGGTTTCTCTGCTTGAATGCATGACCTTAAAAACATTAAAACTGATTGCAAACGAAAATGTGCGCATATGAGGGTTTAAGTCTTTTGTTTTCAGCGTTACCTTGATGAGATTGCCCTCCTGATCATACTGCGCTCCGATTTTCGAGCCCGTTCTCACTCTCTGGAACACAGAGGTGGCCGCCATGATGATCACGATGTGTCACGTGAGATGAATAACGTGACGCAAACATTGTCACAGTCAAAACAGTTTCAAATGCGCATTAACAGACTAAACCCGTGTTTATTTTGTGTGTTTGGCAAAGACAGCATGCTGATGTTGTACATGCTTGGTTAAAGTTCCCCAGAAAAAAATACTCGAAAATCTACTCATCCAACTGACTGGCATGGTACTAAAGTGTATGAGTGCAATATGAAGAACAATTCTTATTTGTTCAGCTATCAAGTATCATTGAGACATACCGGTTTAAATATTTATTTGAATTAATTTATATAAATTAAATGTGAAGACTGTGATAATTGCTTTGGTCTTCTATCTATAGGGTTCCATTTGTGGCAAAAATGAGTCGGCTGCTTGTTCAGGTGAATCAGTATGTTGATGTGTGTGTGTTGTCTGTAGACGTCATTTTAAAGACGTCTAGTCCATGTGCATCAGTGGTTCAGCTGTAATTTTATAAAGCTACAAGAACACTTTTTGCTGTGCAAAGAAAGCAAAATTAACGACTTTATTTAACAATTTCTTCTGTTCGGTGTCAGTTTTTGATGCGTGTTCACAAGATGGTAGTGTAGAGTCTACTGTTTTATGAATGCTTTGTATTTCATAGACAGCAAAGGTCCTACCACAATCAAGGTTCAGAAAGGTAACAAGAACATCGACAAAATAGTCAATGTGACATCAGAGTTTCAATCAGACATAGCTGCAAGAATAATTTTGCTGCGAAAAAAAATAATAATAATAATAATAAATATAGCTGCAAGCAGCAATTGCGGGGCCAAGCACAACAGATGCAGAATGAGGAGCTAAGCATGGCAAGGAGCAACAGACCGACTGTAACAATGATTAACTAAAGCCATTTTAGGATGATATCAGTTGAAATGGCTGAAAAATCATAAATACAACCAATAATATAATTTAATGGCTTATCACTTTTGACCAATAGGTGGTGCTGTTTTCAAATTGATGTGATGTGTTCTGTGTGAGATGACAATGACACACACAAAGATTGGTGTCATTATGTCAAATATTTGCTGAAAGAAAGTTCAGCGAAGTGTGGTATATTTGGTATGCATATTGTCGGCTTGACCCAAGGAATATTTTGACACCAGTTTTATTACAATAGGCTAATGCAGTCAGAACTTATTAGCATTTTTGGAAATTTCATTATTAATGTTTAATGAATGGTGTATTACTTCTGACCAATAGGTGGCACTGTTACCAAATTGATGTGGCGTGGTCAGTCTGATGTGACAATGGCACATATAAAATTTGGTGTCAATATGTCAAAGCTTTGCAGAGATACAGTCGCAGGTGTAGTTTGGCATCTTTTCAGCAAATTTGTTGATGCGCTAAACGAAAACGGTTTCATATATTAACCTTACGGTTCAAACGTTATTAGCATAAATCTTTTGAAAGTTTGGACAAGTGGTGGCGCTAGAGAGTTTGAGTTAGAGACTCCAAACTTGCTATGGTTAATGTTGGGACTGTCCTCTATCAGTGTGCAAAATTATACAACTTTCCCGCAAGCGGTTCTATGGGCTGCCATAGACTTGCGGCGGAAGAGGAAGAAGAAGCGGAATAATAATAACGCCAACGGATACAATAGGTGCCACCGCACCTCTGGTGCTTGGCCCCTAATAACGCCAACGGATACAATAGGTGCCATCGCACCTTCGGTGCTTGGCCCCTAAATATAGCTGCAAGCAGCAATTGCGGGGCCAAGCACAAAAGAGGCAGAATGAGGAGTTAAGCACGGCAAGGAGCAGCAGACCGACTACAACAGTGAGTAACTTAAGCCATTTTAGGATAATATCAGTTGAAATGGCTGAAAATCATAAATACAATCAATCGCAATAAAATTTAATGGCTTATCACTTTTGACCAACAGGTGGTGCTGTTTTCAAATTGATGTGACGTGTTCTGTGTGAAATGACAATGACACACACAAAGTTTGCCGGCATTATGTCAAAGCTTTGCAGAGATACAGCCTCAGATGTAGTTTGGCATCTTTCCAGCAAATTTGTTGATGCTCTAAACGAAAACGGTTTCGTATATCGACACGAAATTCATAACTTTTTGCCAGCATAGTCTGAAGATGATCTGAGTCAAATTTGGTGAAGATCGGACTAACAGTCTGGGAGGAGTTCGAAAAAGTAGGTTTTGTACATTAATCAAAATGGCGGACAGGAAGTTTGGCCAATTTCGGCATAATGGGTATCGATGTTCTCGACTTGACCCAAGGAATCTATTGGCATCAGTTTCATTCCAATAGGCTAATGTAAACAGAAGTTATTAGCATTTTTGTAAATTTCATTATTAATGTTTAGTAAATGGCGTATTACTTCTGACCAATAGGTGGCACTGTTACCAAATTGATGTGGCTTGGTCAGAGTGTGGTGACAATAGCACATATAAAATTTGGTGTCAATATGTCAAAGCTTTGCAGAGATACAGACTCGGATGCAATTTGGCATCTTTACAGTAAATTCGTTGATGCGCTAAACGAAAACGGTTTCGTGTATCGACACAAAATCCATAACTTTTTGCCAGCATGGTCTGAAGATGATCTGAGTCAAATTTGGTGAAAATTGGGCTAACGGTCTAGGAGGAGTTCGAAAAAGTAGGTTTTGAACATGAATCAAAATGGCGGACAGGAAGTTCAGCCAAAATTGGCAAAATTGGTATCGGTGTTCTCAGCATGACCGAAGGAATCTATCAAAATCAGTTTCATTTCAATAGGCTAATGTACGCAAAAGTTATTAGCATTTTTTGAAATTTCGTTATAACTTTTGACCACAAGGTGGTGCTGGCCCCGAAATTTTTATGTACATTCAGGGCATGGTGCCGAACATTTTTGTAATTAATGTCGAAACGATACGCTAATCCGTTCTCAAGATACAGCATTTTAAAGCTAAATTCAAAATGGCCGACACCCAAAATGGCTGACATGGGAAAATTGGATATCGTTCGACTCGGTATGACACACCGAATCTAAAGAGACCAGTTTTGTGATTTTTGGACAAATCATTCAGACGTTATAAAGAAAAATAGCCATTTTTCGTATCTCCTGACCACTAGGGGGCACTGCACCGAAACACTGCAGGTAGGCTCAGGTCATGCTTGTTATAACACACACCAAGTTTGGTGTCAATATGACAAACTATTACAGAGATATAGCCTCACATTGATTTTTGCTAGCTTTTCGTAGAATTCTTTCGCATGTTATTCGTGAACGGCTGGACGAATTGACTTGAATTCAATAACTTTTTACCAGCGTGGTCTGAAGATGATCTGGATCAATTTTTGTGACAATCGGTGCAACGGCCTAGGACGAGTTCGAAAAAGTAGGTTTTACGAACAATTGAGAATAGCGAAAAAACTAAACCTTACGATTTTTGAATTTTGGTGTCCATTCCACTCGGCATAAGCCAAGGAATCAGAGGAAAAAAAAAATTTTGTTGTGTGGCTTACGGTTCAAATGTTATTAGCATAAATCTTTTGAAAGTTTGGACAAGTGGTGGCGCTAGAGAGTTTGAGTTAGAAACTCCAAACTTGCTATGGTTAATGTTGGGACTGTCCTCTATCAGTGTGCAAAATTATACAACTTTCCCGCAAGCGGTTCTATGGGCTGCCATAGACTTGCGGCGGAAGAGGAAGAAGGAGAATAATAAATATAGCTGCAAGCAGCAATTACCGGGCCAAGCACAAAAGAGGCAGAATGAGGAGCTAAGCATGGCAAGGAGCAGCAGACCGACTACAAAAATGAGTAATTAAGATAATTTTAGGATAAGATCAATTGAAATGGCTGAAAAATCATAAATACAACCAATCGTAATAAAATTTAATGGCTTATCACTTTTGACCAACAGGTGGTGCTGTTTTCAAATTGATGTGACGTGTTCTGTGTGAAATGACAATGACACACACAAAGTTTGCCGTCATTATGTCAAAGCTTTGCAGAGATACAGCCTCAGATGTAGTTTGGCATCTTTCCAGCAAATTCGTTGATGCACTAAACGAAAACGGTTTCGTGTATCGACACGAAATTCATAACTTTTTGCCAGCATGGTCTGAAGATGATCTGAGTCAAATTTGGTGAAGATTGGACTAACGGTCTAGGAGGAGATCGAAAAAGTAGGTTTTGTACATTAATCAAAATGGAGGACAGGAAGTTTGGCCAATTTCGGCATAATGGATATCAATGTTCTCGGCTTGACCCAAAGAATCTATTGACATCAGTTTCATTACAATAGGCTAATGTAAGCAGAAGTTATTAGCATTTTTGTAAATTTCATTATTAATGTTTAGTGAATGGCGTATTACTTCTGACCCATAGGTGGCACTGTTACCAAATTAATGTGGCTTGGTCAGAGTGTGGTAACAACAACACATATAAAATTTGGTGTCAATATGTCAAAGCTTTGCAGAGATACAGACTCGGATGCAATTTGGCATCTTTCCAGTAAATTCATTGATGCGCTAAACGAAAACGGTTTCGTGTATCGACACAAAATCCATAACTTTTTGTCAGCATGGTCTGAAGATGATCTGAGTCAAATTTAGTGAAAATTGGACTAATGGTCTAGGAGGAGTTCGAAAAAGTAGGTTTTCCACATGAATCAAAATGGCGGACAGGAAGTTCAGCCAAAATTGGCAAAATTGGTATCGGTGTTCTCAGCATGACCGAAGGAATCTATCAAAATCAGTTACATTTCAATAGGCTAATGTACGCAAAAGTTATTAGCATTTTTTGAAATTTCGTTATAACTTTTGACCACAAGGTGGCGCTGGCCCCAAAATTTTTATGTACATTCCGGGCATGGTGCCGAACATTTTTGTAATTAATGTCGAAACGATACGCTAATCCGTTCTCAAGATACAGCATTTTAAAGCTAAATTAAAAATGGCCGACACCCAAAATGGCTGACATGGGAAAATTGGATATGGTTCGACTCGGTATGACACACCGAATCTAAAGAGACCAGTTTTGGGATTTTTGGACAAATCATTCAGACGTTATAAAGAAAAATAGCCATTTTTCGTATCTCCTGACCACTAGGGGGCACTGCACCGAAACACTGCAGGTAGGCTCAGGTCATGCTTGTTATAACACACACCAAGTTTGGTGTCAATATGACAAACTATTACGGAGATATAGCCTCACATTGATTTTTGCTAGCTTTTCGTAGAATTCTTTTGTGTGTTATTCGTGAACGGCTGGACGAATCGACTTGAATTCCATAACTTTTTGCCAGCATGGTCTGAAGATGATCTGGATCAATTTTTGTGACAATCGGTGAAACGGCCTAGGATGAGTTCGAAAAAGTAGGTTTTACGAACAATTGAGAATAGCGAAAAAACTAAACCTTATGATTTTTGAATTTTGGTGTCCATTCAACTCGGCATAAGCCAAGGAATCAGAGGAAAAAAGAATTTTTGTTGTGTGGCTTATGGTTCAAACATTATTAGCATAAATCTTTTGAAAGTTTGGACAAGTGGTGGCGCTAGAGAGTTTGAGTTGGAGACTCCAAACTTGCTATGGTTAATTTTGGGACTGTCCTCTATCAGTGTGCAAAATTATACAACTTTCCCGCAAGCGGTTCTATGGGCTGCCATAGACTTGCGGCGGAAGAGGAAGAAGAAGAAGAAGAAGAAGAAGAAGAAGAAGGAGAAATATAGCTGCAAGCAGCAATTGCGGGGCCAAGCACAAAAGAGGCAGAATGAGGAGTTAAGCACGGCAAGGAGCAGCAGACCGACTACAACAGTGAGTAACTTAAGCCATTTTAGGATAATATCAGTTGAAATGGCTGAAAATCATAAATACAACCAATCGTAATAAAATTTAATGGCTTATCACTTTTGACCAACAGGTGGTGCTGTTTTCAAATTGATGTGACGTGTTCTGTGTGAAATGACAATGACACACACAAAGTTTGCCGTCATTATGTCAAAGTTTTGCAGAGATACAGCCTCAGATGTAGTTTGGCATCTTTCCAGCAAATTTGTTGATGCGCTAAACGAAAACGGTTTCGTATATCGACACGAAATTCATAACTTTTTGCCAGCATAGTCTGAAGATGATCTGAGTCAAATTTGGTGAAGATCAGACTAACAGTCTGGGAGGAGTTCGAAAAAGTAGGTTTTGTACATTAATCAAAATGGCGGACAGGAAGTTTGGCCAATTTCGGCATAATGGGTATCAATGTTCTCAACTTGACCCAAGGAATCTATTGGCATCAGTTTCATTCCAATAGGCTAATGTAAA